>CABFVX010000910.1:75565-148061 GCA_902151425.1 Timema shepardi
GTAGGGGAGAGGGGGGGGGGGGGCACGGCAAATTATAATTAGTTTCAGAGAGTCCACGTGCTGGAAAAGTTTGAGAACTACTGTCATAGTTGAGTTATCTCTCTTAAATTCTCAAATTCAAGTACATTTCCTCTAAACGGTGTTTATATCTTATTATCCCTAATCTTTTATTGTAATCTATAGCTAGTCTGTACGGGTTGTAGGACTTGGTGAGAAGAGAAAGTATTTTACTGTCCGTATAAAACTGCAGGTTCTCATGATTAATATACTTTCCTTGTTGGTCACAAGCACGCACTATTTTTTCCCCTCAAGAATATAAAAAAATACTATTATAATAGTATAAGAAAGGAAACGAGGGAACAAAATCATTACGCGCGGCCGAAACACGAACCAAAAAGAATATCAAATTTCGTTGTTCATTCTTTTTTGAAAGTTTCTATTTCCCCACCCCCAGTCACGTGTTTTGTATTAAATTTTATTTTCATCCACATAAAGGTTCTTAAAACCTCTCTATAAGTAAAACAGGCTCATGTATTATTTTCGGTAAAGACGATAAAGAGATAATTTACTAACCACACTGTCAAACTACTGGCTCACGCCGTATAGGATAATTAATCATTTAATAATTGTATAGTAATTTAAATTAGTATAAATTATGTATTGATGCTGTCAATTCTTTGATTATTAATGAGAACAAGGTTGTTAGTGTTGGAGAATATTCACCTGGAGAGAGGCCTAAAAAAATGTGTGGCTAAACCTACCTATAATGTCCTGGCTGAGTTTAAAACTAAGCAAAATCATCATAGCTTTATTTACGAGTATTTACTGTCTAATAAGCAAAGTTAACATTGAATCAAATACATGCAATAAAAATATTCAAGTTTTAGTAATGTCTTTACAATATTCAAGGTGAACGCCACCCGCACATTCCTCACTGAGGAGGATAGTTGTATTGTGAAAAGTTTATTGTTTAAACCTGTTTTTTGTGTATTATTATCCGTTCTGCCTATTCATATATCAACACTACTATTTATGGATGAGGAAGTTAGAATGTAATGGAAGCGTACCCACATTTACGCGGAGGAAGAGTGTGAAACAATTTAAGAAAAAAACACCCTCAGTATAGCAGTAAACAGCAGGGATTTGAAACCTGGCCTTCCAATCACTGTTATATAACTAGCCACCAAAATAAACAAATGTTTTTTAAAACTTAGAGAATGAACAATACAAAATAGCAATTTCAAAATAAAACTTCTTATTCTGTAAACATACGTGTATAGACACACTCAAACACAGTTAAATGTCATCAACCACTCTCATTTCGTCTGATTCGCCATCTTGGTTTAGGAAGTGAGCGCAGACTTTTAGAAGATTTTTTTTGTAAGGCATTTTAAATGAACCACCTGCAAGATACAATAGAGTAGGGTGCCGTGAAAGATATATTAGCCTACAGTAAGATTAACTTCAAGATACAGTACATTAGGATGACAAGCAAGGTACAGTACAGTAGGGTCACATGCCAGGTACAGTACAGTAGGGTCACATGTAAGGTACAGTACAGTAGGGTCTCATGTAGGTACAGTACAGTAGGGTCACATGCAAGGTACAGTACAGTAGGGTCACATGCAAGGTACAGTACAGTAGGGTCACATGCAAGGTACAGTACAGCAGGGTCACAAGCAAGGTACAGTACAGTAGGGTCACATGCAAGGTACAGTACAGTAGGGTCACATGCAAGGTACAGTACAGTAGGGTAACATGCAAGGCACAGTACAGTAGGGTCACATGCAAGCTACAGTACAGAAGGGTCACAAGCAAGGTACAATACAGTAGGGTCACATGCAAGCTACAGTACAGTAGGGTCACAAGCAAGGTACAGTACAGTAGGGTCACATGCAATGTACAGTACAGTAGGGTCACATGCAAGGCACAGTACAGTAGGGTACCAAGCAAGGTACAGTACAGTAGGGTACCAAGCAAGGCACAGTACAGTAGGGTACCAAGCAAGGCACAGTACAGTAGGGTCACATGCAAGGTACAATACAGTAGGGTCACAAGCAAGGTACAGTACAGTAGGGTCACATGCAAGGTACAGTACAGTAGGGTCACAAGCAAGGTACAGTACAGTAGGGTCACATGCAAGGTACAGTACAGTAGGGTCACAAGCAAGGTGCAGTACAGTAGGGTCACATGCAAGGTACAGTACAGTAGGGTCACATGCAAGGCACAGTACAGTAGGGTCACATGCAAGGTACAGTACAGTAGGGTCACATGCAAGGTACAGTACAGTAGGGTCACAAGCAAGGTACAGTACAGTAGGGTCACATGCAAGGTACAGTACAGTAGGCTCACAAACAAGGTACAGTACAGTAGGGTCACATGCAAGGTACAGTACAGTAGGGTCACATGCAAGGTACAGTACAGTATGGTGTCATAGAGTTCACTCAGCACCAGTTCAATACTGGTCTATTGAGGGGTCCTTACTTCCAATTAAGCTCTCCATTCTTTATTCAGACGAATGCAGGTGCATTTTATTTAAACGTATATATTCATTTTTGCCCGTTTTGATTAAGTTGCCATTGACACTTGCGTTGCTTCACTTACCATTGTGATTTTAATCCTTTCTCCACTTGATTCTGAGGCATTTATCTTTCTTCTTAATCTTCTTTTCTTATATGTAATAATCTAGTTAGCGGAAAAGATTAAGAAATAACACTAAATCACAGCGGGAACACATATTGACGTGTTACTACAAACATTCTGGAGTTAACGCTATTTCTGCTCTGTGGGGCAACCCATTCTTTTTGTATGTGTGTGTGGGAAGTCTGCCGCTGTTTATTTGTGGTGCTCCTCACAAGTTTATTACATGAGCCCCGGTAACCCCCCCCCCCCTAACCCCAAACCACGGCAGTGCAGTTGTTCCCGGAGAGACAAATCTCCGTCATGCGAGACATAATTCTGTTGCCAAGCAACATGAGGGGGGAGAGTTGAGTCTTTCTTCTCATGACATGTGAGCCAAAGATTGCTCTCTCCTGGGGGTTTCTTCACGAGCTTTTATTGACCAATGGATCTACCCTCACCCCCCATGTACACACCCCATCCCTCTTCTATTAGATAAAACAAGATTGATTTTCTCTTTATTTCCTCTTTAATATCCATACTACAAAGTGAAGGTGAGCAAAAAGGTTGGTTTTATTTCTCATATTAACTTATTCTATATTTGTTTTTTATGTATTTTTAATCTGGTGTACACAGAAGAAATGTATTAAGTAAAGTATAAGGCAACTTCTATCCTTTCCAAAGAAAATAAATAAGAGTCGTAAGGGTGTACACTCTATATTTTTTTATTATTATTATTATTATTATTATTATTATTATTAGCACCACGCCTTACTATCCGTTCGGTTTATACGCATTTAAGCTAATGTGTAATGGTAGGGTGATTGTGAGATTAAATGGAGGACATACAGTTTAACATGGGATCCGAACCACGGTGGAGGCCTGGCATTCCACACATTCACAAGTTAGGATTAATACACGTCTTGTCAGAGAGGGAGGAAGGGTTTGGTAATCAGATAAATCTGTGCCGGGACCGAGGATTGAACCCCGGGCCTCCAGCGCAGAGGTCTGACACCCTACTCTTAGACTACCAGGTCACCTATTTTATTATTAATCATCTCGTTACTTTATACCTTATAGCTATGAATTAAAAGGGGTGTATAAGCTATATATATCTCAATGTATATCATTAAATTTCTAAGGAAAGTGTATACAGGACTATTCAGAACTCAAGGTGAAATAATACACATGCTGTAGTGGGTAGTACAAGTATTTACACGTAATAAACATTAGGTTGGCAGCGCCAAAATAATAGAGGCACTACGAGACTTCCAAGATGGCACATTTTGCACCTGGGAGATAGGAAACTCGGTGATCTTCAATACATAACAGTAACAACACGTAACAGTCATTGAATGGCCTGACCATAGGTACCTATAAGGAATGGCTGATTCCTTCAAATATAAGGTGGTTGTCCCTGACGAGGGCTGGTATTGAGAGCGAAGAGGTATCTCGGCTGAGGAAATGTATTCACTTATTTGGAGCTAGGCACTGGCAGCAGAACGTATGTGTCAACAGTTTGACACCTTGTAGCACCGCCATTTGGCTTCGTCGACCCCAAGTTCGTTGCTTGGAAATACCTGTAATATCACCCCATACAACCGGTATAGACTTACCCTGAAAACTTGAATAACCCAGGCCCTTACAACCTGAATAGACTTACCCTGAAAACTTGAATAACCCAGGCCCATACAACCTGTATAGACTTACCCTGAAAACTTGAATAACCCAGGCCCATAACAACCTGTATAGACTTACCCTGAAAACTTGAATAACCCATGCCCATACAACCGGTATAGACATACCCTGAAAACTTGAATAACCCAGGCCCTTACAACCTGAATAGACTTACCCTGAAAACTTGAATAGCCCAAGCCCATACAACCTGTATAGGCTTACCACGAATATCTGAATAACCCAGGCCCTTACAACCTGTATAGACTTACCCTGAAAACTTGAATAACCCAGGCCCATACAACCTGTATAGACTTACCCTGAAAAACTTGAATAACCCAGGCCCATACAACCTGTATAAACTTACCCTGAAAACCTGAATAACCCAGGCTCATACAACCTGTATAGACTTACCCTGAAAACCTGAATAAACCAGGATATAAAGCATTTCTCCTTATTTTATTCAGTCAGATAATTTGTTCCTTATAGCCAATACAATACACAATTATATTTCTTCACATTGTCCTTTATGTATGTGAAGAATGGTCTATGACTCTGTTCCAAGAGAATAATCTGAGAGTTTTTGAAAACAAAGTGTTGAGAAATATATTGTCACCCAGACGGACAGAAGAGTGGAGAAAATTACACAACTACGCACTTTATGGTTTGTATGTAAGCAAAAAAAAATTAAATAACTATAATCAAAGCGCATAGGCTGAAGTGTGGAGACTAGGGGTAGTGTGGCACATGTGGTGTTGAGAGGAAACACAACATTTCAGTTGGAAAACTTGAAGTTACAGGAGCCCTGGTAAGCAGGGACAGCGATGGGAGGATAATGTAGAGATATACTTGAAAGAAGTTGGGTGTCAGTTTAGGGATTGGATGGAGGTGTGTGTCTCAGAGTTTAATGTCGATAATATGTTCTGGTGGCCACGATATTTCGAGTTCCTTAATAACAATATTAGTTTTAGTACGTTGTTGACATTACTTGTTGTCAAATAAACACATTGTTCATTTTAGAGATGGACAGCTAAATGCATATAACCTTATTGGTTAAGTTAATACAAAACGTCACTTGATCACTGCCTTTTTAATTATATACTTAGCTTACATATTTAATGGATTTGATTAAACTGCACAGTTCCACTCAATATTAAGGGGCATTAAAAAATTAATTTGTCAAATTTTTGCTTAAGTTAACTTATTTTGGAAAAAAGCACCAATCAATACTTATCATTATAGGAAATAGTCTACAAATACCAATCTTGAACAGAATCTTTGGAGCAATTTTCAGAAATTATCAAATTTAAAAAAATCATCAGTAAACTACTATTGATAGATTTTTTTAATATATACATTATTTATATTGTAAAATATGAACAAATAAACCATTGTTTTGAATCAAATGGATTAAGCGATTTCTTAAAATATTAGAATTAAAAAAGAGTTCATTGATGATTTTCTAACCAAAATATAAGTAACAGTGTTATTTATAGGTAAAACAAACCCTAAGCTGCAAACAAAACCACTAGAGCCATTTTCAAAAAACTTTTAGCCAAAGAAAGCCAAATTTGTAAACTTTCCTTAATTTGAGGTTTAGGATCAAAATAAAACAAATATAACAGCTAAATATGAAGTTTGAACAAAATCCATCAAACCGTTTTGGATCCATGGACGGGGCCAGAAGGACAAATATGGGGACAGACAGAATTCATCAAACCGTTTTGGATTCATGGACGGGGCCAGAGGGACAAATATGGGGACAGACAGAATTCATCAAACCGTTTTGGATTCATGGACGGGAGCAGAGGGACAGATATGGGGACAGACAGAATTCATTATAATCTCGAGGTTGAAAACTTGCCCAAATACAATACTTTCTCTTAACAATAATAATATTTAGCACCGCGTCTTACTACCCGTTCGGGTTATACGCTTTAAGTACTAATTACTCTAATGGATTAGGAATTGGGAAGGTTGAATTAGAGGAAGTGAACCCGCATTTGCGTGGAGGGAGAGTGGAAATTCATTTAGGAAACCCCCCCCAGTTCACCTGACCAAGATTCGAACCTTGATCTCCCCGTCCTCAGTAGTCAAGCTTAACACGACTAGCGCGTTAGCCAACTACGCCACCGTGGCGGGTTTCTCTTAACAAAAAAAAAAGCTAAAAAGAGATAAATAAAATTGTATTATTTTCATAATAATTATTGTATGCGCGTCTCAATATTAAAGTGAATACACTAAAAATTTGATCTATAGATACTGAATATTTTTAACTCGGGACTATCCATAAAACTAATGTACAGTACTTGTGACATCCGTTTCATCAAATATTATTCACTAATATAATTCTTATTATGATGAATTAAAGTATTATAAAATTATATTAGAGACTTCTGCATTCTTTATAATAGATATTTCATGTTTTATGTGAATGTCATTTAAAAAATCTATTAAAATTTTCAATCCTTAAATTATAGATAACGTTTAGATTTAAAACTGTGTGTGGTAGGAAAAGACCGTATAAATATAACCAATCTGCAGAGTGTTCATTTTATACGCAGATTAATTCTGGGCTGTAGAGCAAGATGATATTAACAGACACTGCATGTTTTTACCAACATACTTAATATTATTTGGATTTTAAAATACTATAATGTAATTCTTGTTAGTAATTTATATTGAACTATATTTGTATGTAGTGGTATAGGCTATTAGATAAACCAAACAAATTCTAACCAACTAAAATATTTCTTTATTTATAATCAAACTTTTTATTGTTTTTAAAAAAATGTTACACTTTTACAATTTAGTGGTTTTTTATTGTTTAAAAAATGTTAGCTTATGAATTTACACTTTTGCAGTTTAGTGTTTTTTTAATTTTTGTTTCAGTAGTAGACCCTACATATTTTTCAGTAGTTGGCAACGTATATTTCCATTATTTTGTCTAAAACGGGTAGAATGGCTATAGGTCTATAATCTCTGTAATCTGAGTGCTTTAATATTTTTTATAAATTGGTTTAATAATTGCGGTTTTAAATCTTGGCGGAGTTACACAATGTTTTATAATTAAAATTAGCTGTGCTATCACGGGGTGGTTTGACTTGATAGTTTTCAAGTCTTTGATTCTCATTTTATCTGGAATGTTTAGTATAGTTATACTAGAACAAGCTGTTACATTTGATAGTCTAAGAATAGTGTATCACGTGCTAATCGAATCACATCTAGGTTACGGTATTACTTCCTGGGGGAGGACGAGTGATTCGTGTTTAAATCATTCAAGAAATATTCAAACTAAATCCCTAAATCTAATGAGTGAATACAACAATAGTAACAATATCATGAACAAGGAGTGGAAACCATTGACAGTTAAAAACATGAACAATTATTAAATAATAATTCAGTACTACTACTCAGAAACTTATAAAGTAAGACAGGCTCATAGTCACAACACAAGGAAACGACAATATAAAGTTCTTATGTCATATATGACCAGGAGGGAAATGACATGCAGTTCTGTCGCCTGAAGGTAGACTATTAGTCGCTCTAGTGTCACAGAACGTTACCCAGGGTACACCACAGGAGGTTGTCTACACGTCGTACCCGCAATGAGATGGCGTGATGGTGGTTATAATGGTTTGGAGCCAGGAGTGGTCTTAAACCTAACTCAAAACCTAATTAACCTAACCTTGGTGACCGTTGGGATGATTCCCCTTAAGGGAAAAATACCCTAAGTAATGGCCGGTAATAGAACCAGGGGCACCTAGACTCGTAGCCAGGTGCACTGACCACTACACCACGGGGCCGGATTTCGGAATGAATCAACCACATAAGTCGAAAACCTACTGTATCCACCCTGTTTTCAGAAAGTGCACGGATAAATCACAAAATTAAAAATATATATTCCTAAAAATAGAATGACACTTAGCCGACTTCTGCACTGAATTGTGTCCGCCACTACAGTTGCTAGGCCGTCATACTTTTAATTAGCGCCGAGTATAAGAAACGTCAGCGCCAAACTTGACAGCTACTAAAATATTAACAGCTGTTAATAGAGCCGCGCCGGTTTAACTGTCCGTAAATTCATTGTTCTTCTCCCTTGATGAAGAAAAAGAAGCTCTCGCATGTCATAAGACGGGTATGGAGCAGAACATTTAAAAACATTACTTGTGTTTCGTTACGTCTCAGAGGGGAGTGATAGTGGGATTAAGGGGGGCTCACACTCAATTCCTGAGCTTTATCATGAAATTTAACAGTCATTGGGATTCGCAAGCTCCAAAACTAGCCTCACTCAACAACACACAACCTTACGTTTTCTCAAACAAAGTACTAAGCGTTCAAATCGTTCTACTTATCACTTGTCTAACAATTAAAGTGAGTTAAAAAGCTAAATTAAAATACTAAATTGATTTGAGACTCTTGTAGTTATTAAATAACACAACAAATAGATCTAGTTATTAATTAAAAATATTAATGATTATTATTGTGTTTATTAAACTAATTAGCAGATCTCAGGGAACTCAAAAGCTCATGGCTGCGACAATGTGAGCTCGCATTAACCTTTATCCTGAGACAACAACTCATCCATAGCCTCCAACTTCCCTCTAATCTGTTCCCACACTATCCTCCCATCGACAGTTTGGTCTGCAAGGGGGCTTATGTCTTCAGGTTCCTCAGGCTGATCACTCCATCTCAGCCTGCTAGCCTTGAGTATCTATGTTTGGGAGAGCATGGAAGTCATTAAGGTCGTTATGTAACTTTCTCCATTCTCCTGTTTGTTCATACTTCTCAAGCCTAGTAAGCACTTGGAAACATTATTTCTCTATGTTTCCTGAATGTCTCCTGTCGCGCACAAACACAATAAAACAGTTTGCAGCCATGGGATACATATTGTTAGCAAACATTCAAACCAACATTGTTTCCTGTCCAGGGTTCAGTTGAGTACAAGCTTTCTACCGAGGAGGATGTTGCTATGGCTTGTGTACGTAGTTATGGAATGTTCAAGAAAACTTTGATGTGTTTTTATAGGGTTTCAAAATGGTTCATTCTATGAAAATAAGCTGCTGACAGAACTGAAGCTCCAAGACAGCAGTGGCTTTAGGAACTTCACTCGTATGGATCTTACAGATCTTGAAGTTCTTTCACAAATGGTTGATCCAAGGATAGTGACCCACGTTGTTAGTTGTCGATAATGTTGGCAAACACGTCCAGACACGCGAACGTTGTTAGTTGTCGACAATGTTGGCAAACACGTCCAGACACGTGAACGTTGTTAGTTGTCGACAATGTTGGCAAACACGTCCAAGACACGTGAACGTTGTTTCTGGTAACCCTTTGAAATGTATGATAAGATACATTATTTCCTCTTTGAAAAACACAAATAAAGCAGGGGAAAATGTTTCCAAACAGTTTCAGAAAACATTAAAACACATTTTGGAAGGAAGAGCACCATGATGGACAACAATGTTACCAAGTGCAAACTGGGCTAGACACAACTCTGTTATTATTGATATTACTATATCTCTTGGTCGTTGTGTTTGCATTGATAAACTTCTCAAATTTGATTTATACAATAAAATTAGGGCCAAGCTTTAAAGATTTAAACTAGGATGAAAGAGGACGTGAGAAAAATTCGGTGTTTTTGAAATTTTCATAGCAAACAGTTTGTTTAGCAAAACCAAATAAAATATTGTTCCAGTACAAACATGAGAGTTTAGTTCTCTACACATGTTAACCTCAATAGTTTTTTAATAAATTGCATCAGCATATTAGAATTTAAAGACAAACATTTTAAATTAAGACAGATATTCAAGTATTGTTTAGATTACTATTTGTAGAAAATTAAATTATGTTTCTACTGGAAAAATATTTGATTTTATTTCACTGATTTTTTTTAAAATACTGATCTTATCTCCCAATCCCTACCACCCAACCATAAAGGAATAGTCTTATTATTAGAAATGTTAATGTAATGTTTATAAAAACATATTTTGATGGATTAAATAGTCAAGCTATTATATTTGTCAATAACGGCAATAGCTGCATCTAAATACCATATTCTTGAGTTGAAAAATGACACCTGGACAAGATAATCGAACCCAGGACCCTTGGCTTGGTATGCCAATGCTCTAAACACTAAACTAGACAGTAATCATTTTAAAGATTGAGGTCCCACGGTTCGATTCTCATGTCCAGGGGTCAGTTTTTAAATTTAAATAATATAGGAACATATTTTATTTTAAGTTTTATTCAACTATAACTGTATAATTTTGTGCACCACGTTTTACAACCTGTCCAAATAGTCCGCATATTTACATTTAGGGAGTAAAGATGATAAAGGTAGAGTTTAGAGGACATGAACACGCATTTTCAATTAGGATGAGTGAGAAACCATATTTAGGATAAAACAACTCAATACAGCCGCCCGAGATAGAAGTCCAAACCTCCAAGTCCCTCATAAAGCCAGACCATAAGAGACAAGCACCTTTGTCCACGTGGGCTACAGCCTTTACAAAACGCGTGAAAATATAATTATAGTACACATTTGGTATTGATTTTATCGATAAGCCCACGAGGAGTCGAAAAGAAACTTATCACACATCGTTGGTTGCATGGTCTCTAAAATGTCACTGAATTGTTAGTGACGAGGAGATAGAGGTTCGAATCCCAGTTGGATGTGCTAATGGGGTAAATTATAAATTAGTTACCAATCTACCTGCACTCAAAACGGGTAGCCTACATTTCCTCTCACCTTCACAATTCCTATCCAATCATAGTAACTAGTGTATGCATCCAATCCGAACAGGATTAAGACGTGGAGGAAGAAAAACTAATTAAATGTGAGACTAGTGATCTAATAAAATTAGATGGACAGTACTTATCTAAATACTTTTATTTTACATTAATACCATCCCGCTGATTCATTCTACGTTCTCCCAAACCGAAGATAAAACACTGTCAGTGGAAATAATGGTGTCAGATATAAATTTTTTATTTTAGTCTGGTCTCTCTTGGAAGAAAGCGGAAAAGGCAAAAGGGGGTTGGGGGAAGGCATGGCAGTTCCACAGAGGAACCGATGCAAAAGAAACAGTTGAAGGAAGGTATTGTGCCGTTGCTAACAAATGGAGATAAAGTGTTCAGAGACAGTTGAAAGTCTAAAGGGGACAATAAATCCTGAAAGGGGGGTAGGAAAGGAGGATATTCCCGTGTGCTAAGGAAGTTGTGTTGGGTAGGCGTGGTTGTCGGTGGGAGGGGGTGTTAGCCATGCGTAAACTGTCTCGACAGTTAGGCCCTACTTACAGAAAGTGGTGTGCGTTATTTACCATGCCTTGGGTGTAATCCGTAGTAACTCCACATTGGCTAAGTTTCTAAAAAAGGCAGCTTGTTGCACGAGCGTTCCATGTATTGTGATATTGACATCTCAGACCTCACTAATTTTATATAACTTCTGATTAGTCCATCTATTCTGTTTGTATTACTGGCTACACAATAACTACCCCGATTAAAATAATATACACCACTTTTATTCTCCCATGTTATGTTATTTACCACACAGCTATTAATCCAATATAATTATTTTCCACTCATTTATTATATGGTATGTCGATGTAATTGGTTTCACAGTTATTCTATCATTCAAGGTAATTAATTTCAGTCAATTTCCCAACCAAAGTAATTGACTATATAGTTTTTCTACCCTTAATTGTAGTAAACTTCAATAAATTTCTGAATTAAGGCCATAACATACTGATGTATTCACCATTATTCATTTCACAAGTGGTTCTTTCGATCAAACTTATTGAATAAGAATGTATTCCCTGAATCAGAGTCACTGAATATACAGACATTCTGCCAGTAAGATTAATTAACCTATCACAAGAAGATCTACAAGCTCAATATTCTATATTTTAATAGATAAGAAAATGTCACGTGGTTACTGATAAAACTTGATTAGTTGGTATAAATTGTTCTCATACAAAATTCAAAGTCATAAAAGAATATTTTTGTTTATGACATTTTATTTTTTATACTATTTAAAATATCTTCAAAGCCTGAATGAAGTATAAGATATTGTAATTTATAGTTGAATAGTGATGGAAGAGTAGAACTTACTTATTACAAACCACCCTGGGACTTAGGTCAGTCTTCACCTCAGGCTCACATGTGTGTGTGTGTGTGAATGTTGGGCGAGTGACAAAGGTGGTATTCTCCGAGAGATAACGAGAAGGCTGTGGCTTCGTGTGTGGTAGATCTCAATAATTATTTGGAGGGTTGATTTTAGCGGTAAATTCTTGTCGAGGTAGTTAGGTTGGTTTTCTAGGTTGAAGGAAATGTTGATAAATACTGCCGCAGTCCTTGGCAAAGCAGAAAGACGAAATTAGATGAGAAATGTTTCAATGAATGGAATGCAAGTATTCTAGGAAAGAAAGTCAGCGCCTGTACAGATAATTGTACATTAATAGTGAAGCTTAGAATATGGAAATGCTCTCTAAGTTAAGGTGTAGCCACATCAAGTATCATATTGGTAAATTGGAAATGACACCTGAACATGGGAATCGAACAAGTGTATTGGTATGATTTTCAATTTACGAATAGCAAGAATTCTAATTCCTAAAAATAAAATGCTAAAAAATGTTATTTAGAATCATCTCTATTGTGCAAGTTAACTCAAATAGCCTTGACCACCTTTTGCCCGCAGCATAGCTCACGTTAATGTCAGTTTTAAAAACATGTTAACCAAAACAATAATGTTTATAATTCCAGAGTTCTTAATTTCTCACAAATTGCTCAAATTATTGGTTATAAATGACCGTGGAGAAAACCTTAAGAGCTTATATTCAAAGTTTGTCTGGTCGTTTGTTGTATCTCTCAAATAGTTTCTATGGAATATAAATCTGTACGAAGTGTTGGGTAGAAGAAGATCCAAGTGCTTCATGGTCTTGCTCTTTAAGGCGTAATCCCACATGATGGGTAACGAATCAACAACGCCAGTAAAAAGGCTCAATAGGGCTCCTCAGTGTTGACAGAAAGTATTATGAAACAACGTACCAAGCAATCAAGTGAATATTTTATTTTCAGATTTTTCTCAGATCAAAATAAATAAAAAAAATTTCCCTTGTTGTTTTGGGGGACCACCATTCTTCAATCTCTGATGAAAGCCAGAAAGTTAGTTGTCATTTAAATGGTAAACATAATACACCTTATAGTCATGTTTTAACATTCGTGTTATTTTACAGTGTCAATAAATAATGAGTATGAAATGTAGGAATAAATATTACACCCACTCAGTGAAACTGCCCATTTCAAGAATTGGGCGAAATCTCTGGCAATTCCGTGAACTGGCCTTACTTTCTTGACCATTTTATGAATTGGAAATTATTGTCTTATCTACTAATATGATTATGAGCCTGGAAATTATTGTCTTATCTACTAAAATGCTTACAAAACTTTATTAATTTATATATAAGGGGGTGAGTTCCAAAACTCATCTTATCCATAAATTGAAAAAAATAAGTTGGCATTTGAATCTTGTTCTCTTGGTGGTACTGCATCTGATTCCGATATTATTTTGCTCCTAAACCTACTACATCCATTTATTTTTACATGTTGAAAACATGTGTTGTTTCCAGAACTTGCCTTATCCTCATATAGTTTGGTTACAAAACTCACATCATCCTCAATATCAATTTGCTATTTTTCTTTTCAAAGCTTACCTAATCCAATAGTACTGCATAACATGTTAGATAATGTTTTTAAAAACTGATTTCATCCCACAATTATGCTTTATTTTAGAATGGCATGTTGTAGTCGAATAAAATACATTTGAGCTTGTGGAAATAACATTTTAAAATGTTGGCAACATTGTTAAATGGTAAATAGAACAAGTGAACCAAAATTATCAGCTGTGCCTGATGCCAATATTATTCACTTTCGTTGTTTATCGTTTTCACTATATAATTTGCATCCATACCATTATTATTAATAGTTTGAATAAGTAATATGCAATGGATGGTGAAAATACAGTTCTAATAGCTGAAGGAAGAGGGAGAAGAAAGAAACGTGACAAAACTTCCTGGCGTAAAGAGAAGCTGAAAGCGGAAAGGTAAGCAGAAATAACCTTGATATTATTCATTATTTATATTTGCTGGACCTTCAGCACTTAGAACTTTGTGTGTGTGTTGCAGATGTAAACCAAAATCACTACCTCGTAGACCTGACTGCACACACCGAAAGAAGACTTTTCAGTGCTGTGACCTGCCTATGCAAGATATCCGTCGTTTTCATGAAGCGTTTTACTCAAATAAAGACAAAGTGTCACAGGACAATTTCATACTGCAGTACACAGTACAGCACAATCCAAAACGTAGACGTCCAAGTGAAAAAGAAGGACCTGAAAAAGGTGTAACAATCTCGTATTATATAAGGTCTAAAAAGCGTGGCCTTATGCAGGTATGTGGTGAAGCTTTTTTGTCAATACTTGGGATTTCTAAATTCAGAGTTCAAAATATTTGTAAACAACATCTAAAGACAGGAAGATCTCCTTCAGAAAAGCGTGGTGGGGACACGAGATCAAGAAAGTACAGTGACAAAAAAACTCTTGTTCAAAATTACATACAAAATATTAAATGTGTTGAGTCTCACTACACCCGTGAACAGAGTGTTAGACAATACCTTCCTAGTGATGGCAGTGTACGAAAATTGTGGGAAGCCTACAATAATGGAGCTGATGTCCATAATAAGGTCAAGTATCATTACTTCTGGGATATTTTTATGAACGATTTCAATATCAGTTTCAAGTCTCCAGCCACGGATGCATGCTCCGAGTGCATTAGGTTGAAATCAGTAATTACTGCCACAACCAATCAGCAGAAAGCTGAAGCAATGGCCAAATATACGGTGCATAAATTAAAAGCTAAATCATTTCACGATATGTTGAAAACCACAAGCAATGATGGGGTATTTAAATTCTCATTTGACTGTCAGAAGAATTTGGTTTTACCAAAAGTTCCCGATCAAGCTGCCTACTATTCCAGGCAGCTCTATCAATATAACATGACTCTTTGTGAAGGGCACTCCAAGAATAAACAAAGTACGGACACTGTACATATTTTTACTTGGTCTGAAGGGCAGCGCTTGAAAGGATCAAATGAGATAGCATCTATTGTTTATTATTATCTTTGTCATGCAGATCTGACTAATATTGAGCAAATACACATTTTTGCAGATGGCTGTCCAGGCCAAAACAAGAATATAACCATGATAGGCATGCTTGCCAAATGGCTTGTTCTAGATTCTGCCGACAATGTGAAGTCTGTTAACATTATATTTCCAGTTGTTGGTCATTCCTACCTTCCTTCTGACCGTGTTTTCGGCCGAATCGAAAAAGAAATAAGGAAGAAAGACACCATCATCCAACCACAAGAATATAAAGATATTTTTTGTAAATATGGAACCGTAAAAAATGTAGGCTCAGATGTGCCTATCCATGATTGGAAATCCTCTGTAGCTGATGTCATTAAAGCCCCTGGTCAGTTACACTTTAAGTTTTCTCCAACAAAGAGGATCACACTAAAGAAAACCAAGAACAAGAACATTGTCATGAAAGGAGAAATCAACTACCGAGTGGATACAGGAACTTTTAAACCATTTTTGAAGAAAGGTAAAAGTATACATTCAATCAATCCTGAGCCGCTACCATCCCAAGTTCCAGTGAAAGCAGAAAAAATTGAAGATGTCAAGAAATTGTTAAACAAACATTTTGGAGAAGGATGGGATGAACAGGATGGAATGGACTACTACAGGCAGGTGCTTCTGTATTCTACAGAAAGTGAGGTAGAAGATTTTTATGAAGCAGAAATACCACTACCTGAAGACTGTGAGGATCTCAGAATTTGAAATATCTCAAGTAATTTAGTGAAAATTTAAAAACATTGTGTGTTACATTAACTGTATTTAACTTTTTTAATAGACATTGAGTAATATTTTATACTGCGTAATACTTTCATGTTATTCATTTTGTTTTGAAGCTTCTATTGCATTCTACTCTATGTATGCTCTTTGCACCAAAACTGACCTTATCCTATTTGTTTGTTTCCATAACTGCTTTTGTACATTGATTTGTAGCAAAACTCTTCTTATCTAAATATTTTAATTAAATATCTTTTGTACCAATTGATGAATACATTTTTCTTTCTAGATTTATAATCCTAATTGTATTCACATAATATATAATTAAAAGTTGGACTTCTTAACATCAACGTAGAGTCAGAAAAAGTTTTTCGCATTTTACTCAAAATCACTTCATGTGGATGAACCAAGTTTTGGAACTCACCCCCTCATATATTTTCTCAGATACTTGATCCGAACCCACTCGGACATATTGAGTAGTAATACCTCGAAATCGTCGATATGAAAACATGCGTTAGTGTCCAGCCACCAAATGTTATAGTGAACACTCTCCCAACCTAGTATAATCTAACATTCCACGCGTTTATTTGATCAATGTTCGAATTTGTTTACGCGTTGAATGTTAGGTTTTGCTATAATCAATGTACGATTTTAATGAATTTAAAATGTTTAAAATCAAACCAGGAAAAATTGTTAAGGGATTGGTATCACTTATAAACGTTATTTTGATTGACATTTCTCTTCAGCTATAAAAAACAAATCAAACCATTTTGATGAAATTTTATTAAATTAATACCTTTGTCCATTTTGTAAGCGTAATATTTTCCCCAAACACAAAGCTCAATATAATGACTGTTACCTAATTGTTTTACTGTTATTTCAAGTAAAGGCCTTCAAAATTACTGTATTAGAGATATCTTTTTGGGATATTTACGAATCTCAAATCTATCAAATGCAATAGTATTTGAGGTGTCAATGATTCGAGCGTTTCATCTCTAACCAAACAAAGGAACATCTGGATGTCTCAGGAGATCTTTGAGCCTTAAATTGGTCCTAGGCAGGAGAAATCTTCCAAACTTAACTTGGCCATGGGCAGGAGAGATCTTCCAAACTTAACTTGGTCCTGGACAGAAGAAATCTTCCATCCTTAACTTGTCCCTGGGCAGGAGAGATCTTCCATCATTAACTTGGCCCTGGACAGAAGAAATCTTCCAACCTTAACTTGGCCCTGGGCAGGAGAGATCTTCCATCCTTAGCTTGGTACTGGATAGAAGAAATCTTCCAACATTTACTTGGCCCTGGGCAGGAGAGATCTTCCAACCTTAACCTGGCCCTGGGCAGGAGAGATCTTCCAACCTTAACTTGGACCAGGGTAGACGAGATCTTCCAGACTTAACTTGGCCCTGGACAGAAGAAATCTTCCAACCTTAACTTGGTCCTGGACTGAAGAAATCTTCCAACCCTAACTCGGCCCTGGACAGAAGAAATCTTCCAAACTTAACTTGGTCCTGGTTAGGAGAAATTATCCAACCTTAACTTGGTCCTGGACAGAAGAAATCTTCAAACCTTAACTTGGCCCGGGGAAGGAGAGATCTTCCAACCTTAGCTTGACCCTGGAGAGACGAAATCTTCCAACCTTAGCTTGGCCCCGGGCAGGAGAGATCTTCCAACCTTAACTTGGTCCTGGACAGAAGAAATCTTCCAATCTTAACATGGTCCTGGGCAGGAGATATCTTCCAAATGTAACTTGGCCCCGGGCAGGAGAGATCTTCCAACCTTAACTTGGTCCTGGACAGAAGAAATCTTCGAACCTTAACTTGGCCCTGGGTAGGAGAGATCTTCCAACCTTAACTTGGTCCTGGGCAGGAGAAATCTTCCAACCTTACCTTGGCCCTGGGCAGGAGAGATCTTCCAAACTTAACTTGGTCCTGGACCGAATAAATATTACAAACTTAAATTGGCCCTGGGTAGGAGAAATCTTCCAAACTTAACTTGGTCCTGGACAGAAGAAATCTTCTAAACTTAACTTGGCACTGGCAGGAGAGATCTTCCAACCTTAACTTGTTCCTGGACAGAAGAAATCTTCCAACCTTAACTTGGCCCTGGGCAGGAAAAAATATTCCAAGCTTAACTTGGTCCTGGACAGAAGAAATCTTCCAACCTTAACTTGGCCCTGGGCAGGAGATATCTTCCAAACTTAACTTGGTCCTGGAAAGAAGAAATCTTCCAACCTTTACTTGGCCCTGGGCAGGAGAGATCTTCAAACCTTAACCTGGCCCTGGGCAGGAGAGATATTCCAACCTTAACTTGGACCAGGGCAGAAGAGATCTTCCAGCCTTAACTTGGCCCTGGACAGAAGAAATCTTCAAACCTTAACTTGGTCCTGGACAGAAGAAATCTTCCAACCTTAACTCGGCCCTGGAAAAAAGAAATCTTCCAAAATTAACTTGGTCCTGGGTAGGAGAAATCATCAAACCTTAACTTGGTCCTGGACAGAAGAAATCTTCCAAACATAGCTTGGTCCTGGGTAGGAGAAATATTCCAACCTTAACTTGGCCCTGGGCAGAAGAAATAATCCAACCTTAACTTGGTCCTGGACAGACGAAATCTTCCAACCTTAGCTTGGCCCTTGGCAGGAGAGATCTTCCAACCTTAACTTGGTCTTGGACAGAAGAAATCTTCAACCTTAACTTGGTCCTGGGCCGGAGATATCTTCCAAATTTAACTTGGCCTTGGGCAGGAGAGATCATCCAAACTTAACTTGGTACTGGGCAGGAGAAATCTTCCAACCTTACCTTGGCCCTGGGCAGGAGAGATCTTCCAAACTTAACTTGGTCCTGGACCGAATAAATATTCCAAACTTAACTTGGCCCTGGGTAGGAGAAATCTTCCAAACTTAACTTGGCCCTGGGCAGGAGAGATCTTCCAACCTTAACTTGGTCCTGGACAGAAGAAATCTTCAAACCTTAACTTGGGCCTGGGCAGGAGAATTATTCCAACCTTAACTTGGTCATGGTCAGAAGAAATCTTCCAACCTTAACTTGGCCCTGGGCAGGAGATATCTTCCAAAATTAACTTGGTCCTGGAAAGAAGAAATCTTCCAACCTTTACTTGGCCCTGGGCAGGAGAGATCTTCCAACCTTAACCTGGCCCTGGGCAGGAGAGATCTTCCAACCTTAACTTGGACCAGGGCAGACGAGATCTTCCAGACTTAACTTGGCCCTGGACAGAAGAAATCTTCCAACCTTAACTTGGTCCTGGACAGAAGAAATCTTCCAACCTTAACTTGGCCCTGGGCAGGAGAGATCTTCCAACCTTAACTTGGTCCTGGACAGAAGAAATCTTCCAACCTTAACTTGGCCCTGGGCAGGAGAGATCTTCCAACCTTAACTTGGTCCTGGACAGAAGAAATCTTCCAACCTTAACTTGGCCCTGGGCAGGAGAGATCTTCCAACCTTAACTTGGTCCTGGACAGAAGAAATCTTCCAACCTTAACTTGGCCCTGGGCAGGAGAGATCTTCCAACCTTAACTTGGTCCTGGACAGAAGAAATCTTCCAACCTTAACTTGGCCCTGGGCAGGAGAGATCTTCCAACCTTAACTTGGTCCTGGACAGAAGAAATCTTCCAACCTTAACTTGGCCCTGGGCAGGAGAGATCTTCCAACCTTAACTTGGTCCTGGACAGAAGAAATCTTCCAACCTTAACTTGGCCCTGGGCAGGAGAGATCTTCCAACCTTAACTTGGTCCTGGACAGAAGAAATCTTCCAACCTTAACTTGGCCCTGGGCAGGAGAGATCTTCCAACCTTAACTTGGTCCTGGACAGAAGAAATCTTCCAACCTTAACTTGGCCCTGGGCAGGAGAGATCTTCCAACCTTAACTTGGTCCTGGACAGAAGAAATCTTCCAACCTTAACTTGGCCCTGGGCAGGAGAGATCTTCCAACCTTAACTTGGTCCTGGACAGAAGAAATCTTCCAACCTTAACTTGGCCCTGGGCAGGAGAGATCTTCCAACCTTAACTTGGTCCTGGACAGAAGAAATCTTCCAACCTTAACTTGGCCCTGGACAGAAGAAATCTTCCAAACTTAACTTGGTCCTGGGTAGGAGAGATCTTCCAACCTTAACTTGGTCCTGGACAGAAGAAATCTTCCAACCTTAACTTGGCCCTGGGCAGGAGAGATCTTCCAGCCTTAACTTGGTCCTGGACAGAAGAAATCTTCCAACCTTAACTTGGCCCTGGGCAGGAGAGATCTTCCAACCTTAACTTGGTCCTGGACAGAAGAAATCTTCCAACCTTAACTTGGCCCTGGGCAGGAGAGATCTTCCAACCTTAACTTGGTCCTGGACAGAAGAAATCTTCCAACCTTAACTTGGCCCTGGGCAGGAGAGATCTTCCAACCTTAACTTGGTCCTGGACAGAAGAAATCTTCCAACCTTAACTTGGCCCTGGGCAGGAGAGATCTTCCAACCTTAACTTGGTCCTGGACAGAAGAAATCTTCCAACCTTAACTTGGCCCTGGGCAGGAGAGATCTTCCAACCTTAACTTGGTCCTGGACAGAAGAAATCTTCCAACCTTAACTTGGCCCTGGGCAGGAGAGATCTTCCAACCTTAACTTGGTCCTGGACAGAAGAAATCTTCCAACCTTAACTTGGCCCTGGGCAGGAGAGATCTTCCAACCTTAACTTGGTCCTGGACAGAAGAAATCTTCCAACCTTAACTTGGCCCTGGGCAGGAGAGATCTTCCAACCTTAACTTGGTCCTGGACAGAAGAAATCTTCCAACCTTAACTTGGCCCTGGGCAGGAGAGATCTTCCAACCTTAACTTGGTCCTGGACAGAAGAAATCTTCCAACCTTAACTTGGCCCTGGGCAGGAGAGATCTTCCAACCTTAACTTGGTCCTGGACAGAAGAAATCTTCCAACCTTAACTTGGCCCTGGGCAGGAGAGATCTTCCAACCTTAACTTGGTCCTGGACAGAAGAAATCTTCCAACCTTAACTTGGCCCTGGGCAGGAGAGATCTTCCAACCTTAACTTGGTCCTGGACAGAAGAAATCTTCCAACCTTAACTTGGCCCTGGGCAGGAGAGATCTTCCAACCTTAACTTGGTCCTGGACAGAAGAAATCTTCCAACCTTAACTTGGCCCTGGGCAGGAGAGATCTTCCAACCTTAACTTGGTCCTGGACAGAAGAAATCTTCCAACCTTAACTTGGCCCTGGGCAGGAGAGATCTTCCAACCTTAACTTGGTCCTGGACAGAAGAAATCTTCCAACCTTAACTTGGCCCTGGGCAGGAGAGATCTTCCAACCTTAACTTGGTCCTGGACAGAAGAAATCTTCCAACCTTAACTTGGCCCTGGGCAGGAGAGATCTTCCAACCTTAACTTGGTCCTGGACAGAAGAAATCTTCCAACCTTAACTTGGCCCTGGACAGAAGAAATCTTCCAACCTTAACTTGGTCCTGGACAGAAGAAATCTTCCAACCTTAACTTGGCCCTGGACAGAAGAAATCTTCCAACCTTAACTTGGTCCTGGACAGAAGAAATCTTCCAACCTTAACTTGGCCCTGGGCAGGAGAGATCTTCCAGCCTTAACTTGGTCCTGGACAGAAGAAATCTTCCAACCTTAACTTGGCCCTGGGCAGGAGAGATCTTCCAGCCTTAACTTGGTCCTGGACAGAAGAAATCTTCCAACCTTAACTTGGCCCTGGGCAGGAGAGATCTTCCAGCCTTAACTTGGTCCTGGACAGAAGAAATCTTCCAACCTTAACTTGGCCCTGGGCAGGAGAGATCTTCCAGCCTTAACTTGGTCCTGGACAGAAGAAATCTTCCAACCTTAACTTGGCCCTGGGCAGGAGAGATCTTCCAGCCTTAACTTGGTCCTGGACAGAAGAAATCTTCCAACCTTAACTTGGCCCTGGGCAGGAGAGATCTTCCAGCCTTAACTTGGTCCTGGACAGAAGAAATCTTCCAACCTTAACTTGGCCCTGGGCAGGAGAGATCTTCCAGCCTTAACTTGGTCCTGGACAGAAGAAATCTTCCAACCTTAACTTGGCCCTGGGCAGGAGAGATCTTCCAGCCTTAACTTGGTCCTGGACAGAAGAAATCTTCCAACCTTAACTTGGCCCTGGACAAAAGAAATATTCCAAACTTAACTTGGTCCTGGGTAGGAGAAATCTTCCAACCTTAACTTTGTCTTGGACAGAAGAAATGTTCCAAACTTAACTTGGCCTTGGTAGGAGAGATCTTCAAGCCTTAACTTGGTCTTGGACAGAAGAAATCTTCCAAACTTAACTTGGTCCCGGACAGAAGAAATCTTCCAAACTTAAATTGGCCCTGGGGAGGAGAGATCTTCCAGCCTTTCCTTGGTCCTGGAAAGAATAAATCTTCCAACCTTAACTTGGCCCTGGGCAGGAGAGATCTTCCAAACTTAACTTGGCCCTGGGCAGGAGAGATATTCCAACATTAACTTGGTCCTGGAAAGAAGAAATCTTCCAACCTTAACTTGGCCCTGGGCAGGAGAGATCTGCCAAACTTAAATTGGCCCTGGGCAGGAATCGATCTTCCAACCTTAACTTGGTCCTGCACAGAATAAATCTTCCAATCTTAACTTGGCCCGGGGCAGGAGAGATCCTCCAAACTTAGCTTGACCCTGGACAGACGAAATCTTCCAAACTTAACTTGGCCCCGGACAGGAGAGATCTTCCAACCTTAACTTGGTCCTGGACAGAAGAAATCTTCCAACCTTAACATGGCCCTGGGTAGGAGAGATCTTCCAACTTTAACTTGGTCCTGGACAGAAGAAATTTTCCAAACTTAATTTGGCCCTGGTCAGGAGAGATAATCCAAACTTAACTTGGTCCTGGACAGAATAAATCTTACAACCTTAACTTGGCCTTGGGCAGGAGAGATCTTCCAACCTTAACTTGGTCCTGGGCCGGAAATATCTTCCAAATTTAACTTGGCCTTGGGCAGGAGAGATCTTCCAAACTTAACTTGGTACTGGGCAGGAGAAATCTTCCAACCTTACCTTGGCCATGGGCAGCAGAGATCTTCCAAACTTAACTTGGTCCTGGACCGAATAAATATTCCAAACTTAACTTGGCCCTGGGTAGGAGAAATCTTCCAAATTTAAATTGGTCCTGGACAGAAGAAATCTTCCAAACTTAACTTGGCCCTGGGCAGGAGAGATCTTCCAACCTTAACTTGGTCCTGGACAGAAGAAATCTTCCAACCTTAACTTGGGCCTGGGCAGGAGAATTATTCCAACCATAACTTGGTCCTGGTCAGAAGAAATCTTCCAACCTTAACTTGGCCCTGGGCAGGAGATATCTTCCAAACTTAACTTGGTCCTGGAAAGAAGAAATCTTCCAACCTTTACTTGGCCCTGGGCAGGAGAGATCTTCCAACCTTAACCTGGCCCTGGGCAGGAGAGATCTTCCAACCTTAACTTGGACCAGGGCAGACGAGATCTTCCAGACTTAACTTGGCCCTGGACAGAAGAAATCTTCCAACCTTAACTTGGTCCTGGACAGAAGAAATCTTCCAACCTTAACTTGGCCCTGGACAGAAGAAATCTTCCAAACTTAACTTGGTCCTGGGTAGGAGAAATCTTCCAACCTTAACTTGGTCCTGGACAGAAGAAATCTTCCAACCTTAACTTGGCCCTGGGCAGGAGAGATCTTCCAACCTTAACTTGGTCCTGGACAGAAGAAATCTTCCAACCTTAACTTGGCCCTGGGCAGGAGAGATCTTCCAACCTTAACTTGGTCCTGGACAGAAGAAATCTTCCAACCTTAACTTGGCCCTGGGCAGGAGAGATCTTCCAACCTTAACTTGGTCCTGGACAGAAGAAATCTTCCAACCTTAACTTGGCCCTGGGCAGGAGAGATCTTCCAACCTTAACTTGGTCCTGGACAGAAGAAATCTTCCAACCTTAACTTGGCCCTGGGCAGGAGAGATCTTCCAACCTTAACTTGGTCCTGGACAGAAGAAATCTTCCAACCTTAACTTGGCCCTGGGCAGGAGAGATCTTCCAACCTTAACTTGGTCCTGGACAGAAGAAATCTTCCAACCTTAACTTGGCCCTGGGCAGGAGAGATCTTCCAACCTTAACTTGGTCCTGGACAGAAGAAATCTTCCAACCTTAACTTGGCCCTGGGCAGGAGAGATCTTCCAACCTTAACTTGGTCCTGGACAGAAGAAATCTTCCAACCTTAACTTGGCCCTGGGCAGGAGAGATCTTCCAACCTTAACTTGGTCCTGGACAGAAGAAATCTTCCAACCTTAACTTGGCCCTGGGCAGGAGAGATCTTCCAACCTTAACTTGGTCCTGGACAGAAGAAATCTTCCAACCTTAACTTGGCCCTGGGCAGGAGAGATCTTCCAACCTTAACTTGGTCCTGGACAGAAGAAATCTTCCAACCTTAACTTGGCCCTGGGCAGGAGAGATCTTCCAACCTTAACTTGGTCCTGGACAGAAGAAATCTTCCAACCTTAACTTGGCCCTGGGCAGGAGAGATCTTCCAACCTTAACTTGGTCCTGGACAGAAGAAATCTTCCAACCTTAACTTGGCCCTGGGCAGGAGAGATCTTCCAACCTTAACTTGGTCCTGGACAGAAGAAATCTTCCAACCTTAACTTGGCCCTGGGCAGGAGAGATCTTCCAACCTTAACTTGGTCCTGGACAGAAGAAATCTTCCAACCTTAACTTGGCCCTGGGCAGGAGAGATCTTCCAACCTTAACTTGGTCCTGGACAGAAGAAATCTTCCAACCTTAACTTGGCCCTGGGCAGGAGAGATCTTCCAACCTTAACTTGGTCCTGGACAGAAGAAATCTTCCAACCTTAACTTGGCCCTGGGCAGGAGAGATCTTCCAACCTTAACTTGGTCCTGGACAGAAGAAATCTTCCAACCTTAACTTGGCCCTGGACAGAAGAAATCTTCCAACCTTAACTTGGCCCTGGGTAGGAGAGATCTTCCAGACTTAACTTGGTCCTGGACAGAAGAAATCTTCCAAACTGATCTTCCAGCCTAACTTGGTCCTGGACAGAAGAAATCTTCCAACCTTAACATGGCCCTGGGAAAGAGAGATCTTCTAACTTTAACTTGGTCCTCGACATAGGAAATCTTCAAACCTTAACTTGGCCCAAGCAGGAGAGATCTTCCAACCTTATCTTGGCCCTGGATAGAAGAAATCGGCCAACCTTATCTTGGGCCTGGACAGAAGTCTCCAACCTTAACTTGGCACTGGGCAGGAGAGATCTTCCAGCCTTAACTTGGTCCTGGACAGAAGAAATCTTCCAAACTTAACTTGGCCCTGGGCAGGAGAGATCTTCCAACATTGACTTGGTCCTGGACAGAAGAAATCTTCCAACTTTAACTTGGCCCTGGGCATGAGAGATCTTCCAACCTTAACTTGGTCCTGGATAGAAGAAATTTTCTAACCTTAAATTGGCCCTGGGCAGGAGAGATCTTCCAACCTTAACTTGGTTCTGGACAGAAGAAATCTTCCAAACCCTAGCTTGGCCCTGGGCAGGAGAGATCTTCCAACCTTAACTTGGTCCTGGAAAGAAGAAATCTTCCAACCTTAACTTGGCCCTGGAAAGAGGAGATCTTCCAACTCTATCTTGGTCCTGGACAGAAGAAATCTTCCAACCCTAACATGGACCTGGGAAAGAGAGATCTTCTAACTTTAACTTGGTCCTCGACATAGGAAATCTTCAGACCTTAACTTGCCCCTGGGCAGGAGAGATCTTGCAAACTTAAATTGGTCCTGGACAGAAGAAATCTTCCAACCTTAACTTGGTCCTGGACAGAAGAAATCTTCCAACATTAACTTGGCCCTGGGCAGGAGAGATCTTCCAACCTTAACTTGGTCCTGGGCAGGAGAAGTCCTCCAACCTTAACTTTGCCCTGGGCAGGAGATATCTTCCAACCTTAACTTGGTCCTGGACAGAAGAAATCTTCCAACCTTAACTTGGTCCTGGACAGAAGAAATCTTCCAACCTTAACTTGGCCCTAGACAGAAGAAATCTTCCAAAATTAACTTGGTCCTGGGTAGGAGAGATCTTCCAAACTTAACTTCGTCCTGAGTAGGAGAAATCTTCCAACCTTAACTTGGCCCTGGGCATAAGAAATCTTCCAACCTTAACTTGATCCTGGACAGAAGAAATCTTCCAACCTTAACTTGGCCCTGGTCAAAAGAAATCTTCCAGCCTTAACTTGGTCTTGGACAGAAGAAATCTTCCAACCTTAACTTGGTCCTAGACAAAAGAAATCTTCCAACTTTAACTTGGCCCTGGGTAGGAAAGATCTTCCAGCCTTAACTTGGCCCTGGGCAGGAGAGATCTTCCAAACATAACTTGGTCCTGGGTAGGAGAAATCTTCCAAATTTAACTTTGTCATGGATAGAAGAAGTCTTCCAAACTTAGGTTGGTCCTGGGTAGGAGAGATCTTCCAACCTTAACTTGGTCCAGGGCAGGAGAGATCTTCCAGCCTTAACTTGGTCCTGGACAGAAGAAATCTTCCGACCTTAACCCTGGTCCTGGACAGAAGAAATCTTCCTACCTTAACTTGGCCCTGGACAGAAGAAATCTTCCAAACTTAATTTGGTCCTGGGCAGGAGAGATCTTCCAGCCTTAACTTTGTCCTGGACAGAAGAAATCTTCCAAACATAACTTGGTCCTGGGTAGGAGAAATCTTCCAAACTTTACTTTGTCATGGATAGAAGAAGTCTTCCAAACTTAACTTGGTCCTGGGTAGGAGAGATCTTCCAAACTTAACTTAGTCCAGGGCAGGAGAGATCTTCCAGCCTTAACTTGGTCCTGGAGAGAAGAAATCTTCCAACCTTAACTTTGTCCTAGACAGAAGAAATCTTCCAACCTTAACTTGGCCCTGGACAGAAGAAATCTTCCAAACTTAACTTGGTCCTGGGTAGGTGAAATCTTACAACCTTAACATGGTCTTGGACAGAAGAAATCTTCCAAACTTAACTTGGTCCTGGACCGAAGAAATCTTCCAAACTTAACTTGGCCCTGGGTAGGAAAGATCTTCTAGCCTTAACTTGGTCCTGGACAGAAGAAATCTCCCAACCTTAACTTGGTCTTGGACCGAAGAAATCTTCCAAACTTATTTTGGTCCTGGTCAGAAGAAATCTTCCAATCTTAACTTGGTCCTGGGTAGGAGAAATCTTCCAACCTTAACTTGGTCTTGGACAGAAGAAATCTTCCAAACTTAACTTGGCCCTGGGTAATAAAGATCTTCCAGCCTTAACTTGGCCCTGGGCAGGAGAGATCTTCCAGCCTTAACTTGGTCTTGGACAGAAGAAATCTTCCAAACTTAACATGGTCTTGAACAGAAGAAATCTTCCAAACTTAACTTGGTCCTGGACCGAAGAAATCTTCCAAGCTTAACTTGGCCCTGGGTAGGAAAGATCTTCCAGGCTTAACTTCGTCCTGGACAGAAGAAATCTTCCAACCTTAACTTGGTCCTAGACAGAAGAAATCTTCCAACCTTAACTTGGCCCTGGGTAGGAGAGATATTCCAGCCTAACTTTGTCCTGGAAAGAAGAAATCTTCCAATCTTAACTTGGCCCTGGGCAGGAAAGATCTTCCAACCTTAACTTGGCCCTGGGCAGGAGAGATCTTCCAGCCTTAACTTGGTCCTGGACAGAAGATATCTTCCAATTTTAACTTGGTCCTGGGCAGGAGAAATCTTCCAACCTTTACTTGGCCCTGGACAGGAGAAATTTTCCAGCCTTAACTTGGTCCTGGACAGAAGAAATCTTCAAACCTTAACTTGGCCCGGGGAAGGAAAGATCTTCCAAACTTAACTTGGCCCTGGACAGGAGAGATCTTCCAACCTTAATTTGGTCCTGGACAGAAGAAATCTTCCAACCTTAACTGGCCCTGGGCAGGAAAGATCTACTAACCTTCACTTGGCCCTGGATAGAAGAGATCTTCCAAACTTAACTTGGTCCGGGACAGAAGAAACCTTCAAACCTTAATTTGGCCTGGGGCAGGAGAGATCTTCCAACCTTAACTTGGTCCTGGACAGAAGAAATCTTCCAACCTTAACTTGGTCCTGGGCAGGAGAGATCTTCCACCATTAACATGGCCCTGGACAGAAAAAATCTTCCATCTATAGCTTGGCCCTGGGCAGGAGAGATCTGCCAACCTTAACTTGGTCCTGGACAGAAGAAATCTTCCAACTTTAACTTGGCCCTGTGCAGGAGAAATCTTCCAACCTTAACTTGGTCCTGGAAAGAAGTAATCATCCAACCTTAACTTGGCTCTGTGAAGGAGAAATCTTCCAACCTTAACTTTGTTCTGGACAGCAGAAATCTTCCAACCCTAGCTTGGCCCTGGGCAGGAGAGATCTTCCAACTTTAAATTGATCCTGGACAGAAGAAATCTTCCAACCCTAACATGACCCTGGGAAAGAGAGATCTTCCAACTTTAACTTTGTCCTCGACAGAGGAACTCTTCCAACCTTAACTTGGACCTGGACAGATGAAATCTTCTAAACTTAACTTGGTCCTGGGTAGGAGAAATCTTTCAACCTTAACATGGTCTTGGACATAAGAAATCTTCCAAACTTAATTTGGTCCTGGACTGAAGAAATTTTTCAAACTTAACTTGGCCCTGGGTAGGAGAGATCTTCCAGCCTTAACTTGTTCCTGGACAGAAGAAATCTTCCAACTTTAACTTGGTCTTGAACAGAAGATATCTTACAAACTTATTTTGGTCCTGGACAGAAGAAATATTCCAAACTTAACTTGGTCCTGGGTAGGAGAAATCTTCCAAACTTAACTTGGTCTTGGACAGAAGAAATCTTCCAAACTTAACTTGGTCCTTGACAGAAGAAATCTTCCAACCTTAACTTGGCCCTGGGCAAGAGAGATCTTCCAGCCTAACTTGGTCCTGGAAAGAAGTAATCTTCCAACCTTAACTTGGCCCTGGGCAGGAGAGATCTTCCAACCTTAACTTGGCCCTGGGCAGGAGAGATCTTGCAGCCTTAACTTGGTCCTGTACAGAAGAAATCTTCCATTTTTAACTTGGTCCTGGGCAGGAGAAATCTTCCAACCTTAACTTGGCCCTGGGCAGGAGAGATCTTCCAGCCTTAACTTGGTCCTGGACTGAAGAAATCTTCAAACCTTAAATTGGCCCGGGGCAGGAGAGATCTTCCAACCTTAACTTGGCCCTGGACAGGAGAGATCTTCCAACCTTAACTTGGTCCTGGACAGAAGAAATCTTCCAACCTTAACTTGGCCCTGGGCAGGAGAGATCTTCCAACCTTAACTTGGCCCTGGATATAAGAGATCTTCCAAACTTAACTTGGTCCTGGACAGAAGAAATCTTCAAACCTTAACTTGGCCCGGGGCAGGAGAGATCTTCCAACCTTAATTCGGCCCTGGACAGACGAAATCTTCCAACCTTAACTTGGCCCTGGACAGAAGAAATCTTCCAACCTTAACTTGGCCCTGGGCAGGAGAGATCTTCCAGCCTTAACTTGGTTTTGGACGGATGAAATCTTCCAACCTTAACTTGGCCTTGGGCAGGTGATATCTTCCAATCTCAACTTGGGCCAGGATAGAAGAAATCTTCCAACCTTAACTTGGTCCTGGGGAGGAGAAATCTTCCAAACTTAACTTGGCCCTGGACAGGAGAGATCTTCCAACCTTAACTTGGCCCCGGGCAGGAGAGATATTCCAACCTTTACTTGCTCTTGGACAGAAGAAGTCTTCCAACCTTAACTTGGCCCTGTTTAGGAGAGATCTTCCAACTTTACACTTGGTCTTGGACAGAATAAATCTTCCAACCTTAACTTGGCCCTGGGGAGGAGAGATCTTCCAACCTTAACTTGGTCCTGGGGAGGAGAAATCTTCTAAACTTAACTTGGCCCTGGACAGGAGAGATCTTCCAACCTTAACTTGGCCCTGGGTAGGAGAGATCTTCCAACCTTAACTGGGTCCTGGACAGATGAAATCTTCCAACCTTAACTTGGTCCTGGACAGAAGAAATCTTCCAACCTTAGCTTGGCCCCGGGCAGGAGAGATATTCCGACCTTAACTTGGTCCTGGACAGAAGAAATCTTGCAACCTTAACTTGGTCCTGGGGAGGAGAAATCTTCCAAACTTAACTTGGCCCTGGACAGAAGAAATCTTCCAACCTTAACTTGGTCCTGGACAGAAGAAATCTTCCGACCTTAACTTGGCCCTGGACAGAAGAAATCTTCCAACCTTAACTTGGCCCTGGGCAAGAGAGATCTTCCAGCCTTAACTTGGCCCTGGACAGAAGAAATCTTCCAACCTTAACTTGGCCCTGGACAGAAGAAATCTCTCAACCTTAAATTGGCCCTGGGCAGGAGAGATCTTCCAACCCTATCTTCGTCCTGGACAGAAGAAATCTTCCAACCCTTACTAGGCCCTGGGAAAGAGATATCTTCCAACATTAACTTGGTCCACGGCAGAGGAAATCTTCCAACCTTAACTTGGCCCTGGACAGAAGAAATCTTCCAAACTTAACTTGGCCCTGGACAGAAGAAATCTTCCAAACTTAACTTGGTCCTGGGTAGGAGAAATCTTCCAAACTTAACTTGGCCCTGGGTAGGAGAGATCTTCCAGACTTAACTTGGTCCTGGACAGAAGAAATCTTCCAATCTGATCTTCCAGCCTAACTTGGTCCTGGAAAGAAGAAATCTTCCACCTTAACTTGGCCATGGGCAGGAGAGATCTTCCAACCTTAACTTGCCCCTGGGCAGGAGAGATCTTCCAGCCTTAACTTGGTCCTGGACAGAAGAAATCTTCCAACTTTAACTTGGTCCTGGAGCAGGAGAAATCTTCAAACCTTAACTTGGCCCTGGGCAGGAGAGATCTTCTAGCCTTAACTTGGTCCTGGACAGAATAAATCTTCCAAACTTAACTTGGTCCTGGGTAGGAGAAATCTCCCAAACTTAACTTGGTCCTGGGTAGGAGAAATCTTCCAAACTTAACTTGGTATTGGACAGAAGAAATCTTCCAAACTTAACTTGGTCCTGGACAGAAGATATCTTCCAACTTTAACTTGGTCTTGGACAGAAGAAATCTTCCAAACTTATTTTGAGCCTGGACAGAAGAAATCTTCCAAACTTAACTTGGCCCTGGACAGAAGAAATCTTCCAACCTTAACTTGGTCCTGGACAGAAGAAATCTTCCAACCTTAACTTGGCCCTGGACAGAAGAAATCTTCCAACCTTAACTTGGCCCTGGGCAAGAGAGATCTTCCAGCCTTAACTTGGCCCTGGACAGAAGAAATCTTCCAACATTAACTTGGCCCTGGGCAGGAGAGATCTTTCAGCCTTAACTTGGTTTTGGACGGATGAAATCTTCCAACCTTAACTTGGCCCTGGGCAGGTGAGATCTTCCAATCTCAACTTGGTCCTGGATAGAAGAAATCTTCCAACCTTAACTTGGTCCTTGGCAGGAGAGATCCTCCAACCTTAACTTGTTCCTGGATAGAAGAAATCTTCCAACCTTAACTTGGTCCTGGGCAGAAGAGATATTTTGAGACTTTTACTTAAATTGCAAAAATAAAAATAGCGCAACACGTCAAAATACAGGTAGAGTGACAAATGGTTATCATATAATTATAATAGTGACAAATGAATCTCAATGTGCGATCTTCTTGATTTAGATAAAATGAGTTTGGATAAGGGAATAAAAAATTAAATTGTATTTGGTCATCCTTATTCATTTTTATTAATTTTGCAGTGACCGTAACCCAACTAAATTATGAAGATAATCCTCCTGGTCAGTGACCGTAGCCCAACTAAGCTATGAAGATAATCCTACTGGTCAGTGACCATAGCCTAACTAAGCTATGAAGATAATCCTCCCGGTCAGTGACCATAGCCCAACTAAACTATGAAGATAATCCTCCTGGTCAGTGACCGTAGCCTAACTAAACTATGAAGATAATCCTCCTGGTCAGTGACCATAGCCCAACTAAACTATGAAGATAATCCTCCTGGTCAGTGACCATAGCCCAACTAAACTATGAAGATAATCCTCCTGGTCAGTGACCGTAGCCCAACTAAACTATGACGATAATCCTCCTGGTCAATGACCGTAGCCCAACTAAGCTATGAAGATAATCCTCCTGGTCAGTGACCATAGCCCAACCAAGCTATTACAATAATTTTCCTGGTCAGTGACCATAGCCCAACTAAACTATGACGATAATCCTCCTGGTCATTGACCATAGCCCAACTAAACTATTACAATAATCCTCATGGTCAGTGATCGTAGCCCAACTAAGTTATGACGATAATCCTCCTTGCCAGTGATGACCCAACGGTTATTCACTAATCTGAACCATTATTTATCAAAAATGATTATGTTTAGTATGTTAAAAACAATCAAACAATTATCAGTTATTAAATCTATGTAGTTATATAATTTTTTAATCATTTTATTTTATTATATTTTTTAGCATTGCATTTTACTACCCATTCGCGTTATACTCTTATTTACTGTGCTATTGGGCTAATAATTAGAGAGGCTAGGTTTAGGAGAAGTGTACTCGTATTTGCGTGGAATAAGAGTGGAAAATCATTTATGAAATACTTAGTACACCCAACTAGGGTCGAACCATGATCTCCCCATCATCCACATCCAGTCTATTGCGATAGTAGTGCCTTAGATCATGCTGCCACCGAACTGAGTAACGTTTAATTTAGTCGATTATTTTTGTCTTGTATTTATAGTCCCATAATTGAATGGCCCAAACAATGGTTTTGCCTTAATAGCTTACAACCTCCTCTTCTCATATTCCCCGGGCCCGGTGGTCTCACAGTGCATATAACTTCCATTTGGAGGCGATGTATCAACCAAACTTTGAGGATCATTTCTTTAGAGAACATCTAAGAGCCTTACGGAACAGTAAGTCTGCTTGTCAACTCCAGGTAATGCCCGCCGACCATCCGCCCACTTCTAAAAGTGTCAGACTCATGAATAAGGAAAGTAGGAGCCGATTCCGGGATGTCCTTTGTACCGTGGACTACCAACGCGAATGATATTTACCGCGTGTCCTTCACAATTGCGACACGGTTTAGCGATACAGGTCCACATCGGTCACGGTGCTCTCTTCGCTTCCCTGCCAACATAAGACACTTTAATTGTTTCCAATAACTCACTCGGCGGCAACAACATGACCTACAGGGTGGCCCAGAAGGTCCACCTGTCCACCTGCACTTGTTTTCTGGGGGCTACAACCTGACACAGACAAAATAACAGTAGGATTACGATTATTTTTAGGTTAAAAAGAAGTGTCACCAAACATTCCAAATGGAAATGGACCATACTATTTTGACCACAGAAATAGAAATAAGTTAAAATATATTAGTACTTGCCTTAACCCCTTTACCATCGAACATAATAAAAATATTTGAAAATTCTAAAACAACTTTCGTTTCATGCTCGAAATATCAGCTCTCAGCTCAGTTGGTAGCATATCCGTCTACTGAGATAAGGGTCCGTGTTCGATTTCTGCCATAGCCGAAAAAATATCATTAGTGAAATGTAGGTTTCCCCTTTCATATTGATGAATTAACGGCTGGGGGCTGGGTGTTGTGTTTGTTTTAGATGTAGTCTAGTTTTTAAGTCATGTACTGATATAGTCAGTTTATAAAGTGCACGATAAATACCTCTAATAAATGGGAAAGAAAAGTTGCCTTTTATAACAGAGTAAAAAATAATATTCAAATAAAGAAGGAAATTTATAAATAATTTTGATAAAATGTATACAGGTTCCACCGAGATTTGAACTCGGATCGCTGGATTCAAAGTCCAGAGTGCTAACCATTACACCATGGGACCAGATATTAAGGGATAATAAAATACTGTAACCTCAATGTAGAATAATTACATATCATCTCAGCAGCCTTTCAATGTTATCAAGATAACATTGTGAACTTGAAAACGTAAGGCTAAGCAGAAAATTACCACATATTTATAATTTATATTCTAAACAGACTCAGCCGGAAATTCTACTTTAGCGGTAGAAATTTTTAAATGGGATTTGGTAGGAAGATTAAACTGCTATTTGCATTAATTAAATGTATCCTTTCAAATCAGATGTACTTATACAAATGAAAACTAAAATTAGCAGTTAAACACGCTAATCATAATTAAATTACAATATAGTATTTAAATAATGTTAAAAAAAAAAGCTAAGATAAGTATGTTCTCCTTGGTTGTTCAATTAATGTTGTTTGGTCACTCCATGTATGTCCTCGATCAACAAACAGAACAATGAAACAGTTAGTGTTGCTTATTATAATTATCGTTAAACACGGTCTCAGTATCAATATTCCAAACTGATTAACTGACTCCTTCATTCCATGCTAATAAGACCACGGCACGCTGTATGTGGCGCGGCCTTTGGAATTCCCGAGTGCTTCTAGTAAATAAATGGTACGGAACTCCACACGGACTTCCTCGCTCTATTGTTTGAAAATGGAGATATTTATTAAAACTTGTAATATATGTGAAACGAAATAATATACACGAGCAAACCCAAGAATAAATTGCACTATACTTGTGTAAAACTTTTTTTGTGTCCCAGTTTTAAATTTTATAATTTTGTTTTTAAAGAATTAATGTCCTCATTTGTATGTTTGACCGATAAAAAGATCAATGTTGGGTCCACAAGGGTCAACATTATGTATTAAAATTTCAACTTCCAGTTAAAATTTTCGACATTTTATTAGATGTTGCAAATCTTCATACCATCGTATTGCTATTAAATTCCTCATTTATAAATTTTAAATACTGACTATTGAGTCTAAAATGGATATAGATCATTGTTATACAAACATTTCTCCTGAGGGGTATAAGGAAAAATAACATAAACTTTTAGAGACTTACTTATATTTAATTACTTTATGGCATTGGAGAATTATAGCTTTAAAATTTAAGTAGCATCTCTTTACAACTAAAGCTCACAAAATTGTATTAATATATTTTCCAATATCTCAGAAACTGCTGGATTTATAAAAATATATTTCATATACAAGTTTTTATTATTAATAGTACTTCAATTTTACAATGATAAGTTATTTATTATCTCAAATAGTTGTGGAGATACGGAAATTTCAGCTTTGGTACAGTAACCTTAAATTCATTTTCATGGTAAAATAAAAATAGCCAGTTTATTTATAATCTTAATCAACCCCTAGATACGAATTTTAATCAAAATCGTTAGAGACGATTTTGAGAAAATCTATTTTTTCTCTTTTAGCCCTTTCTTAAACTACTCTTAATTTTAAATTTAAACAGACAGACAGACAAACGTCATTGCAAATACCACTTTTTAGGGTTTGGGGGGTCTTGAGACGTCGACATCCATCACCATTTCAGGTTAGATTTTATCTTGCGGTTGCAATACTTTTACCTTTTGTGTTCGAAAAGTTAAAAAAAAAAAAAATTTACGTATAGCTTGAAAGTTATTGGTTTTATAAAACTATGCTTCCTATAAAATATTTGTATTATAAAGAGGCCTACATATTTGTAACAATAAGTAATTTCATATATTAAATAGTTTAGGAGATATTATAAAAAAAAGATAATTTACACATTCGACCGCAGCCCTTCAAATAATTTTTCCAAAATATTGAGAGAAGCTATTTTTTTAAAATATTTATAAATGTTTAGAAATGAAATTTAATCAAAATTGTTAGAGCCAATTTTGAGAAAATTCACTTTTTATCTTTTTGCCCTTTAGTAAACTACCCTAAATTTTAGGGTTAGATATCCAATTCCAAAAACGCCTTGGGGCAACCCTATGAAAACCCTAGATACCAAGTTTCAACCCGATTGGTAAAATAGTTTAGGCTCTAGTTGGAGGTACAGACAGACAGACTGAAAGTCAAAAAACACTTTTTTGTATTCGGGGGGTCCTGAAACTTCAAGATTCATCACAATCTTGAGTTAGATTTGTGTTTTACGATCACCATACTTTCTTTACCTGTAAGACAGAGAGAAAGTAAAAAATGAAAGTGCTAGCAGTGCTTCGAAGTAACAGTAAAGGCCTTTATTAGTTTCAGTTATAATATTAGTAAATATTGAAATTTAGAACAATCATCTTAAGATACATTTTTTTAATTCTTAAATAATGTAGATTTTGTCGAAATTAATGCTTTCCACCCGCAAAAAGTACTTATTTTTAATTTATATTAAATTAATTATTGCTGAGTTAGGGGAATAAGGGCCTCTGCTTAGCTCCTTTATATTTGATAATATTATCGTTCAAACAACCACGCTTTTTATAATATTAGAGATAAAATATCGGCTTTTTATTTCCATGTGCTGAACAGTTTAGTCCCCAGCTGTAGTCTCGCATCAGACCTCTCTCAGATATATCTTACAGCACCAAACTTTTGTCTCGTTCTGTATAGCGAATAAGACACCCATGATAATTTATGTGCACTTGACTTGTCAACCGAAAAAATATAAAGAAATTATTCGCGGAAGATTAAAATTTTCTAGGTTTCACCTTTGAGGCGGTTTAATAATGTGTTTCCTTCGCTATAGGATTATTATTGCAAGTCGCATAAAAATAACACATTATTATTCTAAGTGCAATCAGGATTTCGTTAATGTGGACCATTTTTACGAGAGCTTGAGGTGAAAAATGTGCATCTCAGACTATTAAAAACCCAATGAAACCTTTTGGAGTTCTGTAGTTGAAATAGTTTAACATATTTTACTGCCGATCATAGGACGTTATAAAAGGTGAAAAGTTCTCGCACATTCCAAGATTGTCCAGGTATAAAGCCTGGTGTGTGAGTGTCCATGTATATTAAAAAACATAACTAGTATCTTGACAGACATATCGTAGTAAAAACTACGGCTTAGGTTAGGGAAGCAATTAACTCTCATGACTAACTCAAAATAAAGGGATTCTTTTATTTTCTTTCACCCATCTGGGCCAAACGCATTTAACTATAATAATTGTTTAGGGATAAGTAATGTGAAGCTTAGTGGAAATTTACCCACATTTGCTATGGAGAAGGGTGAGAGGAACCATTTGAGGAAAAACACCCTCAATTCACCCGATTGAGATTCAAACCCTGATCTCTTTGTGACCAGAAAACCAGACTAGATGATATTTACATCTAGTCCACATGCTACCTGGACTCAATCTGGATTGACAGAACTTTACATGTTTTTTAAAAATATATTTTCTATCGTCTTTTCAGGAGAATGTTAGTGGAGTTTCTTTAATGACCCTCCACATATTATCATCATAACTCGTGATTAAAATCAACATAATGAACCTTGTATCACAAAAATGTAAGCGTGTATATAATGCAATGTCTATACATCTTTTGTTAAAATATAATATACATTTTTAGCAAGAAATATATGAGCGCTACAAAATAACTTTATATATGCGCCACTTCTCATTAATTATCATGGTAAATGTGCCCACATTTGCATGGAAGAAAGGTAGAGAACAATTTTGAAACAAACCTCCCCCTCCCCCACTACACCCTAGCGCCAGCGAATAAATGAAAAGTGGACTCACTGAAATTTCCGCACAAATGGAATGTTGTGAAATTTGGGCTCAACCGACTCGGCTTTTCTAAATACCTGGAAAACTGAGGTCAAGTAACGCCCCTGCATATGACTCACCTCTCAGATCAGTGCCCCCAAACTCCAAACTCACCCCTTCACCACCCACTATTTATTTCATTTCATTTCTACTGTGACTTTTGTAGGGTACACTATGGAGTTTCTTAAAACGACCGAGGGCTAACCTAACCGGAACACCCGATATATTAAAACGCTAGCTTAGAAGTACCTTTGATCAAATGGAAGTTGTGAGCGGCCTTCACCCTTTACCAATGTTTTGCTGGGAGGGTCTAATGTTTCTTAGAAGTGTGAGCGGATATTTCACTGAGCTGATATTATTTCACTGAGCGGGACCTACGCAACATCACACCAGCAATCCAGTCTACTGTAAGAGTGGCGCCCTAGGCCACGTGATCACCGATGTGGGGGCCATAAAATAGCTCTGCCTGAATATATAGTACAGTACTATTGTACTACTTAACTACCGTCAGTATTAGAATAATTATCAATAGTGTTACGTGTTCAAGAAAATTGTAATTTTTATTTTATCTTTCTATCGTATTAATGTTGTTTTTGTCTCATCTTGTGGGTCACGTGGGTGATTATAGATGACTGTGTATCTAGAAGACAACTTACATTTCCCCCTTTAGCTCACTGTCTACAAAATATAAATGTTGTTGTATTTTATAAGACTTAGGGCCAGTTTCATAGTCAAATTTAGTACGCCTCAAGAGCGGCGCTACACTAAGTACATGACGACACCTACCTGAACCAGAATGGAATGGGCCAGTTTCCTATGCGAGAACGGCCCATTCCATTCGAGTTTAGGTAGGTGTCGTCTTGTATTTAGTGTAGCGCCGCACTTGAGGCGTACTAAATTTGACTATGAAACTGGCCCTATGTGTTGGGAAACCTGCCGCAGTATATTGAAAGAGAAAAATAATATATATTATTGTGAAATAATTTGTGATATAACTCAAATAAGCTGAATAAGGATAATATAAATTTAGTAATGAAAATAAACAAAATAATATTGGGCACCAGACTTAATAAAGTAAAAAATAAATGTAGATAAGCACGAAACTATTATGATCTCGGGACCACTGGGTAGCTCCATAGACATTGGTCTTACCTCTGGAAACCTTGTAGAGCAATGAGCTCATGATCAGGCCAGGTCAGTACCATCTTGGACAAAATATTATCTGGTGTCTAGAGTTGTCTAGGTGATAGCAATAGTCAAAAGAAAAATTATATCAACAATACCATAAAAGTTAACCTGTAGTGTTAGGTCAACAATTAAAATTTTAAAAATGACACAAAACATAAGGTAAGCTATAGAAGAATGTGTATTATTTTACTTTTGAATAAAATAAAATAAAAAATCCAACAATCCTCCCTTGGAGTACTCCGCTAATATAATAATAAACTTACACTAGGAATTTATTTATTAAATTAAGTTGGAATAAACGTAAACAATATAAAGTAAAAATTAAAATGAATAAATATCCTTTCGCCTAAGTTTGAAATGCATCAACTTGTCACAATTGAATAAAAAATATGTTAATTTAGTTAAGTAATATTTCTGCCGAAAAAGAAAGTGTTATTATATTGAAAAATTAATTTTTTTAGTTCTGTAAACGTAGGATGTATTAGATAAAGTCCAATAAAATTTTGAAATTCAGGTACCGTATTGTTTTAGAATTTGCTGCATTCTAGGAAGAAAAATATACCTGTAGAATATTGTTTGGAAATCTCTTAACTTAGTAGAGTTTAGGTACAATAAACTTAGGTGGGATGGAAATCTAGCCTGAGACCTTACATATCACCTTCAACTACTGACGCTAGTCCCAAATAACTATTAAAGCTTCTGATTAACACGGAAATAAATCCCCTTTCCTTATGTGCTTTTTGGCTAACATGACGATAGTCTCTTGCACACGTCACGAGTTCTTCCCTCCTCAAAAACGTTCCAAAAATTCCAAAGACAAAACATTGTCTTGGAGGTAAGATAAGCCTGTCATAAATTTAAATAAACTAAATAGAACAAGAATAATAAATTTGAACTGAGTGAATATAGAATGTAGGATTGGAAATTAAAAGTCCATGAAACAAAACGCACTAATTTCACAATAATAAAACATAAATTAATGAATCTAAGGTATTTCCATTTAAAACCCACAGTGAATAAAAAAAACTCTATTCCTTTTTTCGAAGCCTTCCACATCCCTCATTATTTAGTTGAATGTATTGTAGCTTACAGTACGTCCATATGTCGAATACATATAGTTCTCGCCATCGCCACCAATCACTGATTTATGAAAGTGACAAAACGGCTATCGTCCAAAGACCAGTTTTATACTCTTAAAGGAAATCTATTAGCAGCTCAGGTAACTAACTATAACTCCTTCAAACGTTGATGCATATTAACTTTGTTTTGTAGCGTTAGCTACACAATCTGAGATAAGCATAGCTAAAAAAAAAAGTATTATTTAAATTCTATAGTAACAAAACCCGCGTGTTTGTTCACAGCGCTAAATTGGCCTTGAAATTATAATACTATGAATAATGTATTTAAAAGACCAGTTCTTTGTTACAACTATTTAAAGGAAATAGTCTACTTTTGAAATAGGCCTACTTTTTATCCAATTGTATTTGTGAATATTTTGGAAGGTTTTTGCCTCGATTTTATTTTGTTGTTGTTTATAGTTCCGTTGTTTTATTTATTTCATAGAGGTATTCTCATACGTTAACATAATAAATTAAAATCAAATAAAATTAACTATATGTTTAATAGACAACGGGCACTCTTAACATGGGGTTATATAACCAGATATGTCTAATCCTGAATCTCGAATAAAAATCAGAATTAGACAAGCGTTCAGGGCCAATATACCTTCCTTTGCATGACATTAATTACTAAGTTGCTAATAGACACAGAAACTGATTGCTTTTTCTTATAATGTGAATCCACCTTTAATTGAGTGATAAATTAATGGTCTAGTACCTGCTGTTAGGTTGGCTCTGGTATTTATTGGTATTAAAGTGAAGAATATTAGCTGTAAGAAATGAAGTTATAAACTGTATTAGACCTAATTTATGCTACATATATCTAATGACTAATAATGTTAAATATAATATAATAATATGTGTTTGTTTATTTAGAAATATATTATGAACAAAGAAAAATCTTAAATAACAAAAAAGTATGGCTACTTCAAGTTGTTTCAAACAATGAACCCAGAAGCTAATTTTTGTCTGTGTGTATACTAGCGTTTAGTTACCTATATACCATCACGCTATCTCATTAGCAAACTAGGCAGTGTCGATAAAACCAACTGTTATCAACTGTTAGTGTGTTTACATTTGCTTTTTAAATATGTAATAATTCAAATATACTTACTTTTAATGTTTAAACTTTCTTTGTAAATCTATTTGGCAACGAGTGGTTTGGAAATATCAGCAAACCATGAATGTATAATTGATTGATTTCTGTCTTACTTGATCGTCAAATCAAATGCAATCCTAAGAGTAGTTATTACAAAATATATTTCAATCTTAGATCCAAAAACGAAACTATATTTTGTGTTGGTTGTTTTAAATTCACATTAATAATCAACTTATTATTCTTTAAGAAATAAAACTTAAACCAAGTTAACGTTCAACAACTTCATGTGATGTGATCTTATATTTAGATGGATAAATATTTAGACAAATAGATTAATTTACCTTAAACAGGTAGAAGATATTAATCAAAATTGTGTATATAGCAAGCAACAACACATGGCCGATTATTAATATGTTAATAAACAGATTTCAATAAATGTATTCTAATTGTGATGTTTGGTATGGTTTGTCCCTTTTCCTCTCACTTAAGGTTAAATGTAAATACATTTCTGTTTTAGGGCAATATGGACATTGTGAATCAGATACATGGGTCTACAGTGGTTCACTATAAGCGGAGCTGACTGTATATTGAGAAGTTGATGCCTTAAACTCTGTGACCTCCGGTGTGTGTAGTTCCAAACCGTAGAAATATAGAAGGGTAGACCTTTTCAAGTCTACTTAGTGAAACATTAAGATGTGCAACTCGGGTGTATTTTAAAAAAAATATGTCAAGCTTAATGCCTTAGATTGCGTGTCAACTAGGACGTGTATCTTTAAACTCAATTAAACAAGATATGTTTAACTTCAAATAAGAAATTAGGGAAATATTTAGGGTGTACCTTATACTATTTCTTACAATCATCTTGAGCCCGACACATTATACATTGTGACAAGTATTTGGGTAAAGAACCGAGAAACATAGAAAGTTAAAACTTGGTATCAACTACTTTCTTTGAGAAACATTAGTTTTTGCTACCACACATATTGTGAGCCTAAAGTATTAAACCGCGTGATCACTGGTGCGGCAGGATGCCAAATGAAGCATCGTGAAAATATTAAACTGTGTATAACTACTACTTAGGTAAACCAGCTTATGTCAACCTCAGGTGTTTTTTTTACTTTTACCTACTAATTAAATAAAAATGAAATGTCTGCCTTTTGTTTGTTTGTTGCTCAATCAAGCCCCAAACAACTGTACCAATTCTTCTGCGGAAGTTTCTCACGAATATAACTTAGACATCCAGTCAAAACATGGCTAATTATAGATTACGTCCGCAAATTTTAGTTCAGATAACGGTTACAAAACACTTCTTTTTTTATCTTTTCTCGACTCATGACTATTGGATTTTCATTGGATCAACTTTTAAAAGTTCCTAGTTAAAAAAAATGGTGGCAATATAACATCACTTTCTAGCCTGTCCAGAGATCTAAATCATAACAACTATGGGAAGACCAATAATATTCAATCATGGTAGAAATAATATAGAAATGTTTTAGTTTGTTTGTATATATGTGTATGTGTGTAGATGCCTAACTCCAAAATATAGAAAACCTAGAAAGCTTAAATCGCACTAATATATAAAAATGAAATGTGTGCCTGATTTATGCGCAAACACACCCAAACCACTGTATAATTTTGGTAGATAGAAAATTTAAAAAATGCGCATAGTGAAATTACACCAAATACACCAATAATTCTTAAATATTTGAAAATTATAAGTGGAGTTTGGTGAAATGGAGGATTTAGAAATCTCCAAAAATTACGTAAAAAACTTTTTCTCGCGAACCTGAATCGGTGACCGCACAGTTTAAAAGTTACTCTCGCAATAACAAGGAGATCGGGGTTCTAAATCATGTTGGTGTACTGAGGGTAGTTTTTATAGTTGGGTTTACACTCTACCTCCACACAAATGCGTATACACTTTTCTAAATTAAACCCTCCCCATCCCTAGCTCAATAGCGTAATTATTACATAATATGCGTATAGCCTGGACGTGGCAGTAAAAAAAAATTCTCACTATGGTGGGAGATTGAAATTTGTCAGGCAGCATCATCCAAACACTATGAAAAATAAATCAAAATTAATTACCTAAAAAGAGGAAAAGTGGTCCCCCCCCCCCAAATGTCTAGACTAATTGATTAATAAAATATTTCCTGCATGATTGACAATTGAAATATTTAAATACGTATAGAGGGACAACCCTAAACAACCATAAGAGTCTGAAGAGTTGAGTTCATTGCTAAACTGTGGTGCTCTTATTTTCAATATGTTTTGTAACAATGTATATAATTTACTTTTACATATCGCATGATTGCTCATAGGCGCTCGTTTTAAGGATTGCGTTCGTTTGTGAACTCAGTTTATGGGCTGTGATTAATGTTTCGTTTCAAAGATTGTTTTAAAATTGATTGGTTGATAAATTGGTTTTTGGATTGAAGATTACATTATTAAGAGTGCAACCGGATGTTGAACATAGTAATTCGACATAGTTTTGATATATGTCTGTCTGCATGAATAATTCGAACCCTTCTAAATATCCTATAGATCTGAAATTTGGCATGACAATAAGACTTAAGACGATGTTCTCTATAAAATACCTAATTTTCTATACTGTAGAATTTTACATTTCGCTTTCGTTTGTTTTAAATATTAAACAAGAAATTATTTATGTCAACGTTATTCTTATTTCTTTTTTAACTAGCACCAATAAATTAGGGTACACATATTGTGTATAGAGAAAATATAACTTTCAAAAGAAATGTCCATTCTTAACACATATTTAGATATAATTTAAGATGTGTTTACTTTTCCCTTTGATTTATTTTATATACGATAAAGAGCAATCCACCTCGGTGGCGTAGTTAGCTAACGCGTTAGTTTCATGTTGAGCTAGACTGCCAAGGACGGGGAGATCGAGGTTCGAATATCACTCGGGTGAACTGGGGCTGGTTTTTCCTAAATGGTTTTCCACGTGAATCCGGGCTCACTTTTTTATAAATTCAGCCTTCTCAATTACTAACCCACTAGCGTAATTAGTACTTAAGCGTATAACCCGAACGGGTAGTAAGACGTGGTGCTAAATTAAATTTAAAAAAATAAATTATAAAGAACAAAGTTACTTCAAATATCCCCGTGTGAAGAACGGGTACACCAGTTAGGTTTTTTGTGGTACTTCCCATTCCTTACGCTACAAGAACACCAAATAATCCATTTTTATAATGTTTGATTCTCTGTCCATTTGTTTGTTTCCAGTAAACTCAAAATGTATTCATTGGATCAAGACAGGACTTCTTCTGTTGTGCTCCTTATTCTTCAGAGAGCCATTGTAAGGTAGCGTCACACCCTCGCGCTAGTGCTTTACACTATTAGTTATGTGCTATGCATGAATATAAACCTAGCATAATAGATAGAACACGGGGGGAGGGGGCTAGTGGTAATGGGGGGGATTCATGTGCTAAATGGTGAGCTTCCTCAAACAAATATATTGTTTTAAAAGTGAATGCTGTAAGAAAACGCACAGCCTTGAGACAAAGCTTCAAATTCTTCAAGAAAAAGAAATTATACGTTTGCAATATTTAACCACATCTTGCCTGGGGCTGCCACTATGGGTGACTCTCTAGCTGTGTGCAAAACATTTGTCATGTTTCCATAATAAGTTATTATTACTTTATTATGTATGCATAAATAAACATCCAATTTCGCTCTTGAGCTTAAAAAGGCGAACAAATACAAAAGTTGGATGTGGTAGAAACAATGCCTGGAGGCCATTAAGCAAACACACGCATGGAATCTTCACACATGGGATGCAAAAACAAATCAACTGTTGCTCCTGTATGAACATAAAGTTTTAGTCCTGGCCACTCAGTAAAATAATATAATTGCAATACTATTTGAAGGCAACTATGTTTTTAATTACTTAACATTCGTGTGGTTACAAATTGTTGAATTGTAATGTATATGTTGTTAAAATAATATATTGTAAATAAATGGCACGGTGCACCACAGACTTTATCTCACTTTTATCTTAAAATAAAGACATTTACTAAAAACTCGTAAGATTTACATAACATCGCAGAAAAATCTGAAATTTAAATAGCTCGAGTAAAATAGTTTCAATCAAGACAGTTGCTAAAAAGTTTAAATGTAAAATATGATGACTTGGCACATCATCACAGAAAAATGTCATATGGTCACTTTAGTAACTTCCCAAGTAATAGTACAGCTATTCCCTTACTAGCTAAGTGTGTTTTATTTTACTCCAGCACATATTACTACCCGTCCTGTCTATCCATGAGTTGTACCAATTGTTCTAAAGGGCTAGGGCTTACGGTAGAATTAAGAGGGAATTCATCTGCTTGGAAGAAGATTAGGGAATCACTTAGCCAGGATGTATATAGCGCATTTTTCTAAGGTAGACAGGTAAGGGGAGCTCACTAGAAAAATGTACTATACCTTTAGACAATAAAAGTTGGTATAAGTATATAGGAACCCCTCTAGGAGGGTTCATAGAATTCCAGGGGGAGAAGGGTTCGGACCCGTCAAACCCCTTCTTTCTACGCTCTTGCCATTTAGGGTAAAAAAAAAACTATATTCAGTACACCCAAAGGGGATTTTAGCCCCAACCTCCAAGTAAAATCAGACTCTAATGAGCCTGACCTGTAGCCCTCACGCCAACCGATACGACTATCTCGGGAATTAATGTTTTCTTGGAAACGGTGCCTTTGTAAACATGAGACATATTTCTTCTCCGGTTCCTTCGTCTGGCCAATGTTTCGCTTCAAGACATCGCGCGTGTTAGAAGAAAAAACACGCAAACGGAGGGACACCTTGTCTTCTACACACGAGCATGCATGCTCTGTGTGTGTCTTACCTCCCCCTCCAACCCCCACCTACTTCAACTCCTCCTCACACAGGGAAACAAGGAAAATCTGTCTGGAAAAAGCTTCTCATGAGTTGCATAACTAAACAGATGAAGAGCGCATTTCGCTTCGACAAACATGGGGACATGAAACGCCCTGAGGCGTCAAGCTAAGGGTTGTTCACGAGGGCGCGACGGCTGAGTGAATGGAGTCTAGAATTCGAAACCTACCGGCTGTATTCAGAAAGAGTTTTAAGGGGGAACTCCCACCAAATATCTAAAATACTTGTACTACTAACCTCCTTAAATTTGATGGTAGTTATTATTTAATAGATTTGTAAATTTTTCTCATATTAAAATAAAGGTTGTTTGTTAAAAGAAAATTTATTTGGCTTCTGTAAATCCAACCATTAAAAAGGTATAAACTATTGAACCTCAACGTTTTAAAATAATTTTTATGATTTTTCTTCAGTGATTACGCCCAAAATAATTTTTCAAAAATTTGATATCTCTGTTTTCAAAAAGATTGTCTCTTTGGCTACTTCCTGAATAATTTAAATTTTTAAAAATATATTAAAATATGTATTTTAATTAATAATTTGAACAAGGGTCGTATTTGAAAAAACTATATTTAGTAATTAAAAATAAACTTAAGAAAATATGTAAGCGATTATTATTTCACCCCCTCCATAATTGAATACCTCTTCACCTGAACAGTTTACTGAACCATCACATCAAGTGTTGTATTTTTTAGAAGAGAATAAAATTGTTTTTAAATTTGAGTCTACCGGCTGGTTGTCTCTTGAAGCCATTTCCTCCACCGCTAGCTCCCCTCACAGTTCCATGACGTCCCAAACTGGTTTTCAAATAGACATTCTTCAGTGAGAATAGTTCTACTGTTTTTGTTTGTTTTTTGCTCTAAGAATTCAAAACATTTTAAGTAGTATTATTTTATAAATTTATTCCATGTGTGAATAGTTTTTTTTGTGTTGATATATTGGTGATAGTTTCAAAAAATTTACCAAGTTTCACTAAGTAAACTAGTTTGAGACTTCTGTGCTGGGGTCTGGGGCTCAATCCTCAGTCCTGGCACATATTTATCTGATTACCAAACCCTTCCTTCACCTCTGACAAGACATCTTGTGAATGTGAGGAATGCCAGGCCTCCACAGTGGTTCGGATCCCACGTTAAACTGTAGGTCCTCCATTTGATCTTACAATGACCCTACCATTGCACATTAGTGTAATTGTGTATAACCCGAACGGGTAGTAATACGTAGTGCTAATAATAATAATAATAATAATAATAATAATAATAATAATAATTATTATTATTATTATTATATAATTAAAACTGTGCCCAAGGGGAACAAAAAACCACCACCCTCTAAAGTACAAAACTCCAAACAAATAAATAAAATAGCTATTCTCCGGTAAGTGTTAGAATTTAAACTGTATCTATATCGAATATGAAACAGGTATTTAGATTAGCTAACAATTTATACATCTTCACTCATAATAGTTTAATAATAGTAATAATAAACACATGTTTTCTCATTTATAACTTTTAATTAGAAATATTAATGCAACGTAGGAACTAGAACTATGAAGCTCGTAAGAAAATGTTGGATCTGAATCGTTGTGTGCGCGAGTTAAGTTTCAGGATCATGTTCGGTTTGCTCGTAGCTGGAAGTTCTGGGTTCAAATTTCACCCACGTGGACCAAGGGCTATTCTTCTCTAAGTGTGTATCAACGCTTCTTTCACGCAAATGCAGATACGCTTACTATAAATATATAATTTCCTTAGCTCTATTACGTTATTATAATTAAAATGTGTATAACACAGATGGATAGTAGCAGGGCCGGATTAGTGACAATAATTGGTTTGGTATAAACGTCTTAATTTGATTATTTGAATTTTTATTGCGTGGGTAAGGACCGGGTCAAATTACTAGTTTTATTTATTTGTTGTATTTAACGTGCGCTCTCTGAACCAAATGATTATATAAGCACACGAGAATTTCTATGAGTGAGATCGAAAGGGCCTAACAATTTTTCCGGGAAAGGTATTTTCACAAACCTTACAGGGCTATCTTACAAACCACAATCGACATGGGACCGATGGCTTTACTTTCCCTTCAAAAGAAGTTATGCTATGAATTATCACTCGAGAGAAATCCTTTGACCCCAGCGGGGCTTTAACCCACGAACACCGGGTCTTGAGGCGAGTACTTTACTCCAAGACTAGTAAAGTCGACCAAACTGCTAGCATTATTATATGATTGAATGCTAAAGTATAAAGATTGCGCCACAAACACAAAACCCAATATTGTTCGGGAATAGGAATAAAAATCTCAACTAAAATCATTCATGGCTGCACTAGTGAGCACGTAAACTAAATTCAAGGCTCATTTAGTCTAGCCTACTTGCAACGGGGAGATCGGGGTTCAATTCGCAGCCGGTCATTCTCGAGATACTTTTTCTAAATGTTATTCTTTTATTTCTATATGAAAGTCCAGGTACATTTCACCTACATTCTACCTTCATCACACCTACCCTGTTAGCGGGAGTAAATCTGTATAGCCTGAACATTTAGTAAGGCAACGAGCTAAAAACTAGAGTCTAAGAACGTCGAGCAGGACCTTATCTAGGGTGCTGCGCTCATTATAGGAGCTGGGGAAAACCTTACAGAAGTGCCAAATAGCTATTTGTGATAACTTGTATTTTTTTAAATCTGCATATTGTTCTTCTCATTAAAAATAACTTTACATGAATCAACACATTGAGGAGCTTTGAGCGTAAAATCACCACTCCTCTTTTGATTATAAAAGATTTCAAATAAATAATGTCATTAGATATAATGTGTTTGTTTATTTCTAAGACATTATTAAATATGTTATTCCTATAAACTCATTAGATAAATAAAAATATTTATGAGGATTTAAAAAGGTAAAATAAAGGTTATGGCTAATGTTAAAGGGTGTTACATTAGTGACAAACATTTTTTAAATAACGACTGTATACATAAGCTACGGGATTTTTTTAAATAATTTATTGACTTGATGTTAACATTTATGATTAATTCCGCTTTTTAATTTATTGTTTTGCAAACTTGTGTGCATTTTTATGTATTTGAAATATCAATTTTGTGTTGACAACTTCACATATGTTTTGTGTTACATACATTTTTTGTTTTGACAAATGGTGTGTATTTTTATTAATTTATTTCAAACAAATATTATTTAAGCAATTTTTTTTTTTTTTTGCCACTACACAAATGTCATTGCTCAACGCTAGATTTATTTATCTGACCATAACATAATAACTGTCCAGAATTATTTTCTGACTAAATATTATATTGTGTTTACTGGGGAGGGGGTTAGAGAAGAGACTTATTTCAAATAATGGTTCAGAGTGAAATCATCTCGCATGTATAGTTTACTAGCAGGCTGATCCATTCTTTGTACTATATTAAACTATTCAAATTAGGACGTTCAACATCCGGCTGCTAGCATTTATATAATTCCTCCTTGCACAATACCAAGCTAACTATGGCAATAGAATGTCATTGTTCAACGCTAGATTTATTTATCAGACCATAACATAATAACTGTCCAGAATTCTTTTGTGACTAAATATTATATTGTGTTTACTGGGGAGGGGGCTAGATAAGAGACTTATTTCAAATAATGGTTCAGAGTGAAATCATCTCACATGTATAGTTTAATAGCAGGCTGATCCATTCTTTGTACTATATCAAACTATTCAAATTAGAACGTTCAACATCCGGCTGCTAGCATTTATATAATTCCTCCTTGCACAATACCAAGCTAACTATGGCAATCATAATTTAAATTTCACGCTCAGCTTTCACTCATAAATTTGAAATTTTAACACTTATCTTATTCTCTGGAATAGCCCTTCTACCTTATTCCCAAATTTCAATCTTCTACCGAAATTGAAACGTCTTTATTATTTTGACTCCCTCCCCCAAGTCCTAGAGCCCAATTTTGAAATTCCTTATTTCGTAAATTGTCATTGTTAAATGAGGTGGTCCTTCTAAGGATCTTTAAAATTTCAATTTTTAATCCTATCTCGAAGGGGCTTAGATTTGTCTGAACACACCTAAACTCACTTTTGTTTGTTTTATATCGCTAGCATGAAGTACAGGTTTGCTCGGGAGAATAGTTTAGGGTAACTAAAAATATTAAAAAGTGTAAAAATTAAATAAAATTAATTTTAAAGGTTATGTAATAAGTTAAAAAAAAGTTTAAGTGTATAAAAGGGGTACTAAGGGAAAAGTGATAGACAGATGGACAGACAAAAGAAATTGCGAAAACTATGTTTTTGGTTTCAGGGGGTCATGTAACGTTGACATTTATCGAAATCTCGAGTTAGATTTTTTTTGACAATCCCAATACTACTAAATATAGATATAGAATTTCACTATTTCTCATTACCAACGCAAATTTGAAATAATTTAATAAGTCTTGATTATTCTGAAAAGTTTTAAATAGTTTGAGTCAAAAACAACAAAAAGCTGAGAACATTGTTTGTTTTCAATGAAATAACAATGTATTGGGTTCTTTAAAATAACCTTCATAATATTTGGTTAATTATTGCTGGGGAGATTTATCTCAATGTAAATAGTTAAAATAATGCGGGATAGCAACAAATAATGAATACACAAAAATTGGGTTTAAAGTGAAAATAGGAACACAGTTCTAGCTTTGCTCGTTTAGTGGACATGTTATACGTATTTTCAGATGACGTTCTGTTGAAGTATTTTTGCTTTTATATATGATCAACAGTGGACCCGACATTAGTAACGCATTCAACCACCAAGAACTGTAGTAGATAACTGGAATCATCGTTATTGCTTTATTGCAACTCATTTAAATAGATGAATTTTTCCAAGAAAAAACATAGTTCTAAAATGGTAAATTTTCAATTGAAGGATACGGGATATTTTCCATCTCACTTATTTAATATTCTTTCAGCTGAATATGATTATTATTATGATTATGTAGAATCAACAAATATAGCTTTGTTCTTAAAAGGTTTTAAAATATTCACAAATGAAGTGTCTATTGGAGCAGTTCATCTACAGATAAGGAAGCATATACAGGACAAATCTCTTAAGCAAACAAGCACAAAAAAACACCTAATGAGACGGATACATCCATTGATTTATGAGACAGTCTCGGGGCCACCAAAAGCTACCCACATCAAAGTTGAAAGCAGAAAATCAGGCCCACCCACGGTGACCCACACGCGCGCGTAGTCATCCTAACAGTGTTAGTTTGAAGAAGGTCACCCAGACAATGGTTTTGCGGCAGTTTTATTGTGTTAAACTGCGAGACGTTCCGCTTGTGTCTATTCGTTGATTACATGGACACGAGAAACAACAATGCGGTCACCCATTAGTTGAATAGGCCACTGGGTTTATCTACAGTTATGTTCTATTACTAGCTCAGGTGTAAACTTATGTCACAAAGTTTATATATCAATTATATTCAGTTTTGTCACTGCATCTTAGGTCTATACATATACATTGTTTCCTCTAGTTGAATAGGGATGATAAGACTAGAACTGTAGCTGAAATATACCTGCATTAGCGTGGAGGGAGAGTGGTAGACCCTTTATGAGAAACTGCCCTCAGCACCCCCAATCAAAACTCCGATCTCTTCATCATCGGTAATCCAGTCCACGCGAAAGTGACGCGTTTGACCATGTGATTACTAATGCATTTTTATTAAATCTCTATAAATAAGTTCAATAAAGTTATCCACCAGCACTTTCCGAGGCGAATGATTGTATTATCACATGACTTGTAATAAACTTGAATCTGTAACAGCAACACCATTCTGTTCCCAGGAGTACAATCCATCACTTTGGTCATGGAGGCCTCAAGTTGTCACTCAATTGTATTTTATTAGGCCATGTCTGGGATCGACTACGGGACCATTGGCTCACTAGACTACCGATTGTACTAAGGTGTCAGATGAATATATTATGTTAATTCTCAATGTTCCTTACATGCTATTTTGTCCTATAATGAAGTCTCATATCTACTTTTCACGTAAATGATATCTCATGTTTACACTTTCGAAAACAATATGCACATAATATAGATTATTATTTGTCTTAGTTTATAAACATTCTCCTGGTCTTCCTCTATTTTAATAAACGCCTGACTTGCATCGGCGTCCGCATGGTTTAAGGCGTCACTCTCACAGTATAATGTATTGATAACGACGAGGTAATAGAGGTGTCGAAGTGATGTTAGTTTGATCCCCGGATTTGGAGGGTGGTTATCTTTAAATCATTTCACAATTTTCCTCCATGCAAATAGGGGTACATTTTATCTAAATTGAACCTTTATCACCTCTACAATATATTTATAAATAAACAGGCAATTTAAAAATTGGTGTAGACCCAAGACACACACGAAATTATATCTTTTCTTTTTTTCTAATATATTTAATCACTCAAGATACGGATTTTTACAAAAGTACTTATACTTACGTCCATTGTTTTATTCCAAACAATTAATAGCAGAGTATTGCAGTATTTTTGATAACGTAGGTAGTAAAACCACAGGAAAAGTATATGAGTTTGATCAGCACATTGTGTTCCCTAAATACCTCGCGTATTAATTTTTATTGATGGAGTAGTAAAAAAAACCTCTGGTAATCTATCGTAAAAATATAAAGTTCGCATGATTTGTTCTTAAAGAATCAAAGTAAGTTCAATACTATAATCTTGCTCCTATTACTAGTGATTGCCATTATTGTATCTGGGTGCATTTTTAATAAACGATGACTAAAACATAAAAAAAAACTGTAATTTCCAACTTGAGTTAGTAGTTATATGGAAAATTTAACTTGATAATCTCAATTAAATTAGCCCCTTATAAAGACTTGAGCTACCGCAGAAAATTAACACAATGTTTCTACGAATCCTACTTTTCTCCATGGCTGTACTTGTTGTGAGTAACAGAATATAGCCTACTATTATCACCTTATTAATAAAATATTCCTTCAAAATAAATTAAAGGTCATACCTTGAACTAAATATTTCTATACAATATCACAAAAGCAAAACATATTTTTCATAAATTATTATTATTATTATTATTATTATTATTATTATTATTAATATTGTCATTATTAGGACTTGTTTTCGGAAAGTTTGGTTAGTTTTTTCCTTTTGATGAATGTATTTTTAACTTTACTAATTTACACATAAGATGATAATTTTAATGCCTATTAGACATTATCCAAACTAAACATATTCAGTAATAAAAAAAGAAAAGAAAAGATTATTCATAAAATATTAAATAAGTGAAATATTATTTAAATGTGTCTGCTTACACCATTTGTTTATAAAATCATATTTCAATTAGAAAATTTAAACAGTTTCACGAATATTTCACCTCTTATTTATTAAACAATAGCATTTTGCCAAGTAATAAGGTGATGAAATCATCAGGGACCCAACACATTTCCAAATAAAATGGGTTCTTGATGTTTTTCGATTTATCTGAAATAAAAATATAGTTTCAAGCAAATAGTTCTTGAACACAACGAAAGCATGTTATTAAACAAAGTTTGAAATTAGTAGTTAATTATATGGTACAGTCATAAATAATTTCATGATAATTTATAACCAAGTGAAAACTAGAAGTCTTTGGCATTCTTGACAAAGACTTACGACAAAATAGTTCCACTTCCATTAATATATATCTCCATCAGTGTGACACTTAATGAATCTGCGCTGGTAATACTAACCCACCGTTTAATAATAATTCATATTTATGTAGCCTAATTGATTGCACTAATACGCCTCCATTTTCTGAACAGGTGTATCACACGTTAACTATTCTTTCACATTTTAATTTTAAATTATATCTTAAAATGAGTGGTTCCAAATTACCCTTCCCCACCCTGCCCCCTTACACAGGTCCAACGAGATATATTGTGTACGTTGGACCTTGTAAATTGTTTGTTTTTAGGTATTTGTCGCCGTAGCCCCCAACCTACCCAGGGTGTACAGCGTTGGAGGGTAAGTCCCGAATGTCACGTGATATAAACCACGTGGGTCTATACATCCTTGCGTCTGGGTGGGAGTGTGGGAAACGTGAGTTAAGGACAGTGTCCTGGAATATTCTAGAGCAGAATGTTCTTTGGACAAAAATTAATCCAATATTGCTCAATAGAAAGATAGATATTGAAAATTTATAGTAATTTAAATAAATGGTACAACCAAATCACCCAAAGATTCTCATCTTGTTTAATTGAAATAAAATGTCCAAAATTAGGTTTTGAATAAACTATTGTTAAGTATTTTTTCTCATAAAACACAAACACTATTTATATCATATGAATTTTAAATAAATTGTTCAACTATATTTAAAATTTTATATTCAAAAATATGTCATTTGCACTCTACCTACAATTATTTTTAGTTTGTAAAAATACCAACATTTTCTTACTCATCATGAAAAGCTATTCCCATATACCATTTTCAAATACAACATTCAATGCCAATATTGAAAAATAGAGATAGGATATAATAAGGTGGACTGGATAGAGATAGCTCAAGATAGGGATAGGGTGTAATGAGATGGACTGGATATAGCTTGCTCAAGATAGGGATAGGGTGTAATGAGAGGGACTGGATATAACTTGATCAAGATAGGGATAGGGAGTAATGAGGGGGACTGGATATAGCTTACTCAAGATAGGGACAGGGTGTAATGAGGGGGACAGGATATAACTTGTTCAAGATAGGGAGTAATGAGGGGGACTGGATATAACTTGCTCAAGATAGGGACAGGGTGTAATGAGGGGGACTGGATATAACTTGTTCAAGATAGGGAGTAATGAGGGGGACTGGATATAGCTTGCGCAAGATAGGGACAGGGTGTAATGAGGGGGACTGGATATAGCTTACTCAAGATAGGGATAGGTGTAATGAGGTAGACTGGATATAACTTGCTCAAGATAGGGATAGGGTGTAATGAGGAGGACTGGATATAACTTACTCAAGATAGGGATAGGTGTAATGAGGTGGACTGGATATAACTTGCTCAATATAAGGATAGGGTGTAATGAGGGGGACTGGATATAACTTACTCAAGATAGGGATAGGGTATAATGAGAGGGACTGGATATAACTTGATCAAGATAGGGATAGGGAGTAATGAGGGGGACTGGATATAACTTTATCAATATAGGGATAGGGTGTAATGAGGTGGACTGGATATAGATTGCTCAATATAGGATAGGGTGTAATGAGGGGGACTGGATATAACTTACTCAAGATAGGGATAAGGTGTAATGAGGGGGACTGGATATAACTTACTCAAGATATGGATAGGGTGTAATGAGGGGGACTGGATATAACTTGTTCAAGATAGGGAGTAATGAGGGGGACTGGATATAACTTGCTCAAGATAAGGATAGGAGTAATGAGGTGGACTGGATATAACTTGCTCAATATTGGGATAGGGTGTAATGAGGTGGACTGGATAGAACTTACTCAAGATAGGGATAGTGTGTAATGAGGAGGACTGGATATAACTTGCTCAATATAGGGATAGGGTGTAATGAGGTGGACTGGATAAAACTTACTCAAGATAGGGATAGGGAGTAATGAGGGGGACTGGATATAACTTTTCAAGATAAGGATAGGTGTAATGAGGTGGACTAGATAAAACTTTTCAAGATAAGGATAGGTGTAATGAGGTGGACTAGATAAAACTTACTCAAGATAGGGATAGGGAGTAATGAGGGGGACTGGATATAACATGCTCAATATAGGGATAGGCTGTAATGAGGGGGACTGGATATAACTTGATCAAGATAAGAATATGGTGTAGTGAGGTGGACTGGATATAACTTGCTCAAGATAAGGATAGGTGTAATAAGGTGGACTAGATAAAACTTGATCAAGATAGGGATGGGGTGTAATGAGGTGGACTGGATAAAACTTGCTCAAGATAGGGATAGGGTGTAATGAGGTGGACTGGATATAACTTGCTCAATATAAGGATAGGTGTAATGAGATGGACTGGATATAACTTGCTCAAGATAGGGATAGGGTGTAATGAGGTGGACAAGATAGAACTAGATCAAGATATGGATAGATGGCGTACTTTTGTAAATGTGGTAGTGAACGTTCAATTTTCTATTGCAAAAAGGTAAATTAGTAAAATGATGAATACAAGCTCGCATTACTTTAGTTCTAAATACGCAGTTTCATTATGTTCGTTTAGAAACGTTTTAAAAACTATGTTTGAGCATATTTTGATACAATCCACCTTTCACGTATGACATACGTCAGGTCATGTTTTATGCAGGGGTCACTTTATAGATATTTCCAAATCTATGGAATAACGCTAATAAATCAGAAAAAATGTTTCATTTTGGCAGTCAAAATTAGGTTTGTATTTCTAGAAAGGTTTTTCATTTTACTTTCTTATTCCGTGATATGGGGTAGTTTATTACATTAAATCTGTATCCTGGGCCCGATACCCCCCCCCCCCTTTCCTCCCTAGTTGGCCTACTTTAGGTTTATGATTCTGTGTTAATATTTGTGTGACGCAGGTACCTTTTCGGTTCCGAGAACTGTATAAACTTTGTTTTAGCAGTTCAAGTATTAGAGTTTGATATAAGTTAGTGGGTTAACTTTTAAATGTGAATCAATTTTTTTTTAAAAAGGACTTTATATTTTTTAATGTGATAATTTTACCCTACATGTTCAATATGTTATAAAGTAGGAATATGGTTGTAACAAGTTTAGAAATAAATTCATAAACTATAAAATTATGAATAAGAATACATTCAAGCCTATATATATATATATATATATATATATATTTAACCTCCATATATGATTACTTTTATGTAATGGAAAAGCTCAAAATTTAAAAAATCCAAGGAAATAAAATGTATGTGAATTGAATTTTCAGTCACGCGGCAAGTAAGTGGGCCCCGCAGCGCATCCCCAAAATTCTCTCCCCTGACAGCCGGTAGACAGGCAGACCCAATCCTAGTGAAGCAGATGAGAGCCTCGAGAAACAGGAACTCACCTGTTAACATACATACATTAGTATATGACCCGTTTGAATTATAATATATATTTGATTACTTATAAAAACATATAGGGCGTTATATTTATTATTTTATATAATGTCACAAATATATGAAAACAAACCTTTATTAATGTACTTTTTCATAAAAATTGTTGATGGAGCTATAAGAATTGTTTGTACATTACTATGTAAATAAAACGGTTATTTTTAAATCTGTCAGTCTCCATTTGTGCAAACAAACAGTTGAACACTATTAGCAAGAAGAATGCTGCTGCTTGAATTTAGAGAGGGAGGGAATCTGTTTAAACATAGATCATTTTCGTAAATGTTGTGTTTATTTTTTAAACTTCATATACCAAAACTATATCACTTCTCACTAAGAACTGTAGTCGTGAAAGGCATAATATATTTTTATAATTGGTTGAACATGTATAATATCTCAAGTTGAACTTGTAACCAAAAGTGCTCTGTGGATAAATAAGTATGGCAGGAGCATTTTACTGAACAAATTAAATATTGGCTTGCCTGCAATTTTTGTAACGTACCAAAAAAAGGTGTCCTTGAGCCACATATTTAAAACAAGTGCCGTATATAATTTCTAAAATAGATGTCTCTCTGGCTCGCCAGCGCCTCATCAGGAAACACTGTTAGTTAGTGGAGAGACCTAAGAGGAGGGAATCAGGCAATACACATAGCCCTAATATTACAAACACGTGTGATAGCAGCTATTTATGGTATATTAACTCTTCAACTACAAGTTGATTTTATTTTCAGTCATGTGCTTGTTGATAATTATTTTCATTTAATTTTTTCTGGATATTTAACACGCACACGCACGAACTGATTATATCAACGCACGACTTAAAAACTATTTTTAATCTAGAACCGACACAATATACAGCCCCCAGTCGTTAATTCAACACTTTCAACGGAGATAACCACAATTCACCAATAATAAATTGTTCGGCCACGCCAGGAATCTAACCAAGCACCCGTAGCTCAGTAGAGGGACACACTATCGAAGGAGATAAGGGGACAGTTTATGAAACCTAATATCGACGAATATTTAATTTATTTTTAGGCCTATAGCTAAATTTATGGATTTCATATAAGGTTAAATAGTGAATACATCCCATATACATATATGAGGGTTGTCATGTTTTCCCTCCTAATCCCCTCAAATATATCGACGCTATTATTTACGTACTTTATCCAAATTTGGAATTCTGGGGGCACTTTTAATGTAAATAACAATACACTTGTTTAATATCATTCACAAACTATGTCTTTAAAGCTAGTTAATACGTTCAAAACATCTTTAGAATTATGTATTTTAGTTGTTTTTGAACCCATTTTAGTGGGCTAAGCTCATCTACAGTTCAATTCTGAAAATAAATTGTTTTTTGACCGTTAAGAAAGTTCCTAAAATTGTTTTCAAATAGTCATGCACGGGGCCTGATTTATAGCTATGGAGACTCCGGGACTGTAAAAAATTAGAGGCCCCAAAATTAAACAAGTACTTTTTAATCAAATATTTAAATATTTTAAAAAAGTATTCAAACAATTGACAGTTTAATGTTCAATGTTAATGATATTCAAACAAGAAAATAATGTATTAAAAAAAATTATATTTGTTTAAAACTAAAAATTTATTATAGACCTATATTTCGATTGGTTTTTTTAAAAGGACAGAAAATAATGTCAAACCACTGTTCTTGTTTTTTAAAGTAATTATAAATATTCATGAGCTTGTGGAAGCCCCTAAATTTGTGAAAGTGCTAGTCCTTAGGCCTTATCGCCTTCCGCCCCCTCTTAAATTTGGGTCTGGTCATAAGTCAAGTGGTGTTATCTGCAGTGGATACTTTTTATCAATACCTATAAAATAACACTTGTAAATATAATATAGTAAAATGTTATCAGTGATGACCACCAAAAATAAAATTTGTATTTTCTAGAAGATTTTCCCTACCAAAATTCTTATATAGTTAGGTTTGCCGCTTATGGGACAGTCAGAGTTTGAAACCCGACTAGATGTGCTGAAGGTGTTTTCTCCACAATGGTTTTCCACTTTCCCTTCACGCATGTGCTGGAACATTTCCTCTGAGCTCTACTTTTCTCATCCCTACCCTATTAGTGTTGTTAAATGTGTACAGCTCTAACGTTTAGTAAGACATGGAGCAAACATAAGTGTTTATTTTATAGTTTTTACTAAAGTTATTGGCAGGAATTCACCGTTATCTCCTTCTTCTCTCGCCTGTATACCTCAAGTACGCCACTGATTACGGGAGGCAGTCGTTGTGAGTGTGAGTGGCCCCTCATGACGCCCTTTCGGTCGAGGTGACATCTCGTTTCATAGCATCATCATGTTTTATGAAGCGGACCAGCCGATACGGCTCGCTGCCTTTCCCCTTGTCTGAAAAGCGCCAGAGCTTAGTTAGGCCACGATCACGGACTAGGTAATAGACCTGCAGGTAGATAGGTATTCAGCACCACCCAACCTTTTGCCTTCTATTAGGTTAGGCTAGTTTAGGTTATGATCGTGTTGTTCCTTTATTTATCTTGTGTTAGGTTGGGTCGTGTTACTGTAGGTTAGGTAAGGTTAGGTTAGGTGAGCTCAGAATTTTGTTGAATATTGCTATCCACTATTTGATATTTTTCGTTCAGCTTGGGAAAACATTTACAACCATCCTAAATGAAGCGCCACAACAGACAGGGTCGAGTTAGTACATCAGTACGGCTTGTTTACAAATTCCTAAGAAGGAACTAGTGGCCTAAAACTCTCCCTGGACACACAACTCAAAGAGTCAATCTGGGATAGCAAGGAGAGAGAGGTCAATATTACTGTAGTTTCTATAACAAATAATCTTTTCGGCCAACACAAATAAAATATTGCTCCAGTAGGTATGTTTAGTTTAATGTTCTGCGCATGGCTATCTAAATCAGGGTGGTCCAACGTTCCTCACAACAACGGCCAAATATGACTATTGGCTATCAACGTACGCCAAATATATATATTTAGTAATCCCATTATACTTATACATGTAAATTGTAATTTTGGTTGGTAGGATTTTTAAAGTTATACTGGCAAAAATAAAGTTTATTAATCTCCCAAAAAAGTATTGAGTATAATATAATATACACGCACACACACATAAAAAAACACTTTGTATTATAATATATATATATATTTTGATTAATTAAATAAATGCATAGTAAAACGCAATCGTAATGTTTGTAGATAAATATTGTTATTTGAATCATTAGCTGTTTCACATTCACAACCAGGAGCTTCTCTTTAATTTTCCTTCGGGATACTGTGAGGGCCACATTTTCCGTGAGCGTGGGCCGCATTTGGCCCACGGGCCTCCAGTTGGACCATACTGGTCGAAACAATTCATGGATCTTTGTCATGGCCATCACGAAATTTGACTAGAAGCCTACTTTTTACCTCAATTATTAATAAGATGGTAAATATTAAATATCAATATTTTATTTATTTTGGCCAAAAGCTATTTTGATATATAAACTACAAATATACGAATCTTAGACTCTTGCATTCTTCCATTCCACTTTATCGGAGCACTGGGGGTCATTTCTGAGGTCCAGAAATACCACGTTATTTAACAAGTTGTTTGTTATTTCAAAATAACCGGCCTCGTGGTATGTCAGAGTCCCAGGCTGCTGACCTAGAGGTCCCGGGTTCGACTAGCTGGTATCGGGGGATTTTCTAAAGAGGGGAACAGTTCCAAAGGTCACAAGAGTTTAGCTAATTAAGGTAAAGTTAGGTTAAGATCTTCATTGACTTCACACCGTCATATTCATTATCAACATCACCTCATCTCATCGAGAGACGGATAGGATGTAGCCTACTATTAGAATATTCGGGCGGGGCCTGTACAGCGGTACATTAGTACTGGCGTATCTTTCCGCAAAGTGAGCTACAGATTGATATTGCCCGGCCCGACGTTATTATTATTATTATTATTATTAGTAGTATTAACTTCAAAATATAGTTCACTCCAAATTTAGGGGAAAGTTACTAATATAATCGTATAGAATAATAAACTGACATTTTAAGTTTCATGGTATAAAAAACTAACCAAAAACATGAAATTAGCTCATTTTCAATAACGTTTCAGGTGAAATACCGCAGTTTTGAGATATATGTTTTTTTGTTTGTATTTTTCTTTAAATGAATTTGCCGCAATATTTAATAAATAGTGTTACATTAATTCATCAGGATAGTATAGTCATTATTTATTTCTTTAGCAACGCATCTTAATTCCCATTAGGGTTATACCTTACTTAGTATAATAATTAAAAGGCTAGGATCTGATAAACAAAATTTAATTGAAAAGCTTTGACAAAATAAAAATGTGATTACGAAGGCGAATTCTGAGTTAACATTTACTGTAAATATTATTTACTATGTGGCTGTAATCAATTCTTTGTGTTGTTTTCCTTACTTGTTGGTTTTAAATAACTAAATATATGAACAAAGCTTGGCTAAGTCAGACTATTTCATACAAGGGAGTGAAATTAAAAGCACGAACATTCACAATTCCCCAAGAATGCCGTTAATGTCAATGTTATGTCAGGTGTAATCTTCTTTAAACCAGAAGTTGAGTGAGCTTACCTTTCCTGGCTTACTATACTGCTAGGTTATGATAAGGAGAGCTAAGCAGTTACTTTTTTATGTAGGCTACTTAAGTATGCCTAAGTAAATATATCTATATATCTCTCTCTCTCTCTCTCTCTCTATATATATATATATATATACTCTATGTACGCCTATCTATACGTATGCATGTGCTAAGTTACTATGTTGGTATTGTCTTGATACAAAGAGGGGCAGAAAATATTAACACATTTAATAACATTATATCTTTATACTAACTAAATTCTTCAAATTAAAGTTAAAACAACAAAATTGATCATTTTCTACATAGTTTGAAGTATTGATTTTTAAAAACAATGTCCTTAAGATGGCCACCATTATATGTAATATATTGTTGTATGTGCTTCTCAAATTTTGACATAACTTTTCTTAATGTCTCTTGTTAAATTGGTTTAAGTACCTGAATTTATCTTGGGTGGGTCGCGTAGACGACTCTTTAACACGCCTCGCAAAAAAAGGTCCATGTCGGGCACCTGGGTTGGACGGAGTTGCTGAAGGGTAGTCGGTCGGGGCAGGCCGATGTTCGGGCTGTGTGGGTCATTGCACCATCCTACTGAGACCACATGTTGCGGTATCCATTCCCTTACGTTGGAGTTCAGGTATCAGCAGGGGCGGCTCGTGTATAGGCACTGCGGAGCTGCAGCATCCCCTATTTCCACTAGATAGTATCGATAACATTTAATATAATGAGTAATTTTTTCTTTAATTCTGTATTTATTTTTGTAGTACAATATATATTCCTTAAGCTTAATGTAAGTACTTCAGTAGCCCTCCCCCAGTTTATGAAAATATACAAAAATCTTTGTGTGGAACTGTGCGCTTCACAGTGCCAGCGACGTGGTGTTTGACTGTTGTGCGCATGCGCACATAGGAGGAGAGTGGGGAGGAAGGTGGGACTGCCAGGTAGAGAGAGCACATTTGCTCTCGCAGTGCCGACTCTGGCGTGATGGTGGAAGGAATTTTTTTTACCTCAGCGTGTGTTAAAAACCATGTACCATATTCTTGAATGTGATAAAGTGTACAAAAGTGTAGAATTAGATTATTATTATGCTTTCAGCTATTCTACTTGATTCATTTTCTTCTTCTTTTATTTAACAGAAAGACTAAATGCGCTTGCAGTTCTTTCAATGGAGAAAAATTTCTTCAATTGTCATCCAGAGATCAAGGAGAAAATTATTGAACTTTTTGCACAAATTAAAACAAGAAGAATGGATTTCATTTTTAAATGAATAGATCAAGCCTGAATTGTAACAATTTAAGTTAAAGTAAGTAAAAAAGTTTGGTTTTTTGTTAAGATTTTATCAACAAAATGAATGAATAAATTTTCTTTTTATACATCTTTTTTTCCCTTTTACACAATTTTAAAACAAAAGATAAACATTTTCTGGAGCAGCACCCCCACTAATTTTAGCCACTGGGTATCAGAAAGGTCGAACACAACGTTTCCCGGGTAACTCTTCCCACGATTTGGGAACATCGCATGACCACCAGACTTAACAGCTTTGGACTTTTATCGCGTAGGGCATTTTAAAGAGTCTTGTTTATACGACTCGTCCAATAACAATAGCTCAGGAATCTTAAGAGAGAATTGTGGTGGAAGTTGAAGCATTCCAACAAGACACATTCTGCAAGGTCATGTCAAGTTTTTAGTAGCGTAAACAACAGTGTATTGCTCATAATGGAGGTCTTCTTAAGGATATTGTTTATTTAAATGAGTTATTCAAGATATGTAAAAAATTGTCAATCTTTTTTGTATTTTAAGTTTAATTTGAATCATTTATAGTTAACATAGTCAGTATATAGTGTTATAAAATGTGTCAACACTTTCTTCCTCACCCTGTACAATAAAACTATGTATATATAGTTACAAAATATCCTTTATTACAATTTTGATTTTGTTTTTACATCATCAGCCATCACTGTTTGGCCGTCCTAAAACAAATATAGCCAACTTTTACCAGAGTAACAGGTATTATAAATATAAATAAGGACTGTTTTGGAAGCTTTGAAGATTCAGAACTGCCATTTTTATTTGTTCATCCTTAGTTGGGGCGGGAGAGGACGGGAGCTTAGGTCCTTTTTATTTCAGTTTTTGTAACAAAAAAACATTTTTGCCAGAATAAATAGCTTTTTGTTTCGGATGATAAGTTTAGTTAAATTTTAAACAAAGCTTTTACCTTCATTAAAATATATTTCTGTTAAAATGCCATTGTGTTAATCGAAAATCATCTTGGCCGTAGCGTCAGGTAAAGACAGAAAGATAAGGACAGACATAATATATAGTGCACGTGGAGACAGAAAGAATTGTAAAATAATATTCTTTTTTTCTAGTTCAGGGGCACATAAAACATAAAAAACCGTCATAATCTCAAGGTCAAACATTTTCACGACTGCAATACTCTCTATCTATTGGAGAAAGTGAAAGATGTAGGCACAAATCGATGACCTCCAATTTGTTATCCCGTACTCTGTAGTAATGAAACACGAATAGAGGTAGCGTTAGTGGTAGCGTCGCATTGAGGTGGCCGTGTCAGTTACTCACCTGCTGTGACGTCACAAATAAACAAACCGTACACCGGTGAGTCACGGACCTCACACCCGCCAATATTACAAAAGAAAGAAAAGAGCTTCACTTCCCCCGAGCTCGCTTCGCGGATAATTCTTTGAGGTAATCTTTACCTGAAAAAACACTTCACTTCTTCATATTGTACTGTCCTGGTTTGTTTACAAGTACAGTCACGTAAAAAAACCTATTAGAGCTTTACGTTTTTAATTTTTTTTGGACAATATGATGTTATTGACCTTGACATATTCAAAGTTTTTTTTTAGCTCAGCGTCTTACTACCCGCCTGGGCTATCCTAATATATAAGACTAAACGTCATATCAAGATGGGATGTGGAAGTTTTAATCTTTAGAAAAAACGCATTCGCATTTGCGTGGAGAGATAGAAGGAAGGGGGAATTGAAGGAAAACCTACCCTAGAATACCCATCCGGTAGTCGAATCTTGGCCTCCAATCAAAGACAATCCTGATTAGACGAGACTGACGCCTTTGTCTGTGTGCTCACTGGCGTGGTTTGAAAGTTTATGTTGTCAATTTATCATCATGAGACTTAAGAATTTAGCTGAGTCGTTGGCGTGCCTGTCTACTGAGCAGGGAATCCTGGCTTCGATCATCGACACAGCCAGAGTGCTTATCATCAAACAGTACACTCGACACACTTGACCTATTATTATTATTATTATTATTATTATTATTATTTAGCATCGCGTCTTACTACCCCTTCGGGTTATGCGCTTTAAGTACCAATTATGCTAATGGAATAAGAACTGTGAAGGTTGAATTAGAGGAAGTGAACCCGCATTTGCGTGGAGGGAAAGTGGAAAACTATTTAGGAACCCCCCAGTTCACCCGACCGAGATTCGAACATCAATCTTCCCGTCCTCAGCAGTCGAGCTCAACACGACTAGCGCGTTAGCCAACTACGCTACCGAGGCGGGTAATTGACATATACTAACTGGTAGGTAACAATAGGGTAACTTGGAATATAAATGCACTTGAATTAGCGTGGATAGTGGATGGGAAAGCCACAATGATTGCATTTACAAAATAATATATATACTTACTAAAAGGCTGCATTAAGAATTTAAATATACAAATGGGCCACCAAGTAAAATGCTATTCTTTCGATAGACGATAATGTCAATAGGGTGGTATAAAAAGTTTCTGAAAAACTCTTACAAAAGCTAATCCCAATAATTATTAGTTTATTGCTACTCAATAATAATTGACAAATCAACTTCACAATTTTTCATGGAGTGGATAGTCTGTTTATGAAATAAAAACTATAACTTTTTACATTGCTAACAAATTGCAACCAACCAAAATTAAATCACTGTAAACAGGTCAGCTAACTTCCCAAATGATTAAACAACCAAGTACTGCCAACATGATGGTAGGAACTTACTGGTTTGTATGAGATTAGCAATGGCATCCATCTATTTTGAGGGCTGAGAGCTCAACACACAGAGGGGGTAGACAGACCACTAAGCGTTGCTGGAGTTTTGCTCGAAAAATAGCTTTCTTTATTTTTCTGTGACTCATAACCTAAGCTGATGTCACCTTCCCTTTCACGAGTGCCCCTCCCCCTTTCCTACATAATAATTTCACTCATTCTCAAGGTATAGAGAATGTAAAGTTGAATCATGGGGTGGACAGTTCATAGTTCGGTTCATATAGAAAGGAACATTTTTGATAGGTGTGAAAGATACTATTTAGGTGTATTTATACATAAAGTCATATGATATTAAATTGCCACTATTGACGGATAGTAAGAATAGTTATGAAATATTAATAATAATAAATTAAAATATTCCTGACAATGAGTAAAAAATATACGTTTGTATTTTCAAAAATTTACTTTTGTACCAGAATCCAAATATAGCTGAACAGACTTGAAATATGTAGGCTAGCTATGTAAATAATTTTAAAACTATTTTTGATCATGAGATATCAAGAACATGCATCGGTTTCCTATGTTTGAAACGGGTGAGCCAGCCAAAGTGAGAATCCACCTCGATCATATATCTGTACGCCTTGGTGACCGGTAGCTATTCTCCCATGAAACACTTGTTGACAATGTGAGGAATCTAGGTCATCGTGACGAATAACTCCCACCGAACAGTAGCGTATTTAAATGGCGTGAGGAACAGATAGTTCACACCACTGACATATCTCTCACCTGCTTGCTCTATGGTCTACTTATCATCACCTGCACACAAAGGAGCAGAGTTATGAACTTGAATTGTGTGGTATGTGATGACGTCGGATAACCATTGACTAGAAGATAGTCTAGAATCTAGATACTTTTTAATAATCCAATGAATTGATCGCATTCATTAAAATACATTGTATAGTCAAGGTCATACCGAGGAGATGCTTCGGAGGGTGGGAGGGGTGTTGCCTCCATATTACGTTAAGAATATTAATGATGTAAGTGTTCAGGGTAGCCTGGAGGCCTAGGCGTAGGCCGTCAGACATCTGTGTTGGTGGTCCGGGGTTCAATCCTCGGTCCCGGCACAGATTTGTCTGATTGGCAAACCCTTCCTTCACCTCTGACAATACGTGTATTAATCACATCTTGTGAATGTGTGGAATGCCAGGCCTCCACCGTGGTTCGGATCCCACGTTAAACTGTAGGTCCTCCATACCCTACCATTACACATTAGCGTAAGTGAGTATAACCCGAACGGGTAGTAAGACGTGGTGCTAATAATAATAATAATAATAATAATTTAAATAAAAAAACCTTATTTGACAAATAGACAAATTACTAGATCTACTTTTTTGTATTCACACGTCAAGTCATGTAAATAGCCGCTGTCACTGTTGATAGATAAGCACTAATAATATACCTAGCGTAGAAGCTTAATGTCAGTGTTGACCGCAAAGAGATGATGTTGTGTTTGTATTTTCTAAAATGTTTGTCTTACTATAATTTTCACTGCCAGAGAAGTATCTTTTTGGCGTCATCCAAAATGAATAACATCTGCAGCTCCAATTAGTTTTTTTAACTTTAAATTACTTCAAGAGGGATTAATTGCTAAAATATATATTCGCTCTATACTGCCGAGGGACTCTAGAGCCAACGTAGGAAGAACCTATCCTCCTCAATACCCCCAATTCCACAACAACAAAACATGATTATGGCCTTGTTTATATCAACCACTACCTGGTTTGGTACCAGCCCTAGAAGTGCTTAACAAGACCTGTATAATGTGGGTTGAGTATTTTTTACAGTTAAAAAACTACTAGTTCTATATATCCCAATTTCAACCAATATAAATAATAAAGATCGCATCCTTATCTAATTTTCTTCATAGCAATCATAAGCATAATTTATACTTGAGAATATAAGGTTGTGCAGATGTGATAGTGGAAATTATAAACTAATAATATAAATTAACATAATTTAAAGAATTATACAGGTTTATGTGATATGTAAATTGAAGAACAAGCTTAAAATAAATCTGGTATGAGCCCGAATACTTTTATGAATTCGAAATCAAAGTAAATGCAGGAAACCTATCTGTAACTAAGAAGTATAGTAAAACTTTGTAGGTAAACACTAACATTGTAAATATGAATTAATTAAATATCAAAATAATTAACTAATCTTAATGGATATATAAAAACTACCGTAAATTAATTAAAAGGTGGATGGTTCTAATCTTTTTTTAAAAAATTATAAATTTGTACAGTTGTTATTGAAATAAATATAGCTATATCAAATTATATAGAATTAGAGGCGATAAGAATAAAACACAAAGATACAATGATTGTTAAAATAATATTATTATTACTGTTATTACGTCTTACTGCCCATTCGGTTTATATGCACTTACGCTAATGTGTAATGGTAGTGGAAACCCACGGCCTAGATAACACGAGGTTGAGATGGTACAATGTCTGGAAACCCCCGGCCTGGTTGACACGTGATTGAGATGGTACAAGGTCTGGAAACCCCCGGCCTAGATAACACGAGGTTGAGATGGTACAAGGTCTGGAAACCCCCGGCCTAGATGACACGGGCTTGAGATGGTACAAGGTCTGGAAACCCCCGGCCTGGTTGACACGTGATTGAGATGGTACAAGGTCTGGAAACCCCTGGCCTAGATAACACGAAGTTGAGATGTTACAAGGTCTGGAAACCCCGGGCCTAGATGACACGGGCTTGAGATGCTACAAGGTATGGAAACCCCCGGCCTAGATAACACGAGGTTGAGATGGTACATGGTCTGAAAACCCCAGGCCTAGATGGCATGGGCTTGAGATGGTACAAGGTCTGGAAATCCCCGGCCTAGATGACACGTGCTTGAGTTGGTGCAAGGTCTTGAAACACCCGGCTTAGTTAACACTGGCTTGAGATGGTACAAAGTCTGGAAACCCCCGGCCTAGATGACACGAGGTTGAGATGGTACAAGGTCTGGAAAACCCCGGACTAGAAAACACGAGGTTGAGATGATACAAGGTTTGGAAACCTCTGGCCTAAATAACACAGGCTTGAGATGGTACAAGGTCTGGAAACCCCCGGCCTAGATGACACGAGGTTGAGATGATACAAGGTCTGGAAACCTCTGGCCTAGATGACACGAGGTTGAGATGGTACAAGGTCTGGAAACCCCCGGCCTAGATAACACGAGGTTGAGATTGTACAAGGTCTGGAAACCCCTGGCTTAGATGACACGTGCTTGAGATAGTACAAGGTCTGGAAACGCCTGGCCTAGATGACATGGGCTTGAGATGGTACAAGGTCTGGAAACCCCCGGCCTTGTTAACACTGGCAGGAGATGGTACCAGGTCTGGAAACCCCGGTTCTAAATAACACGAGGTTGAGATGGTACAAGGTTTGGAAACCTCTGGCCTAGATGACACAGGCTTGAGATGGTACAAGGTCTGGTAACCTCTGGCCTAGATGACACAGGCTTGAGATGGTATAAGGTCAGGAAATCTCTGGCCTAGATGACACAGGCTTGAGATGGTACAAGGTCTGGAAACCTCTGGCCTAGATTGCACAGGCTTGAGATGGTACAAGGTCTGGAAACCCCCGGCCTTGATAACACGAGGTTGAGATGGTACAAGGTCTGGAAACCCCCGGCCTAGATAACACGAGGTTGAGATGGTACAAGGTCTGGTAGCCCCCCGCCTAGGTGACACGAGGTTGAGATGGTACAAGGTCTAGAAACCCCCGACCTAGATGACACGAGGTTGAGATGGTACAAGATCTGGAAATCTCTGGCCTAGATGACACGAGGTTGAGATGGTACAAGGTCTGGAAACCCCCGGCCTAGTTAACACAGGCTTGAGATTGTACCAGGTCTGGAAACCCCCGGCCTAGTTAACACAGGCTTGAGATGGTACCAGGTCTGGAAACCCCCGACCTAGATGACACGAGGTTGAGATGGTACAAGGTCTGGAAAATCTCTGGCCTAGATGACACGGACTTGAGATGGTACAAGGTCTGGAAACCTCTGGTCTATATGACACGAGGTTGAGATGGTACAAGGTCTGGAAACCCCCGACCTAGATGACACGGACTTGAGATGGTACAAGGTCTGGAAACCCCCGGCCTAGATGACACGGACTTGAGATGGTACAAGGTCTGGAAACCCCCGACCTAGATGACACGTGGTTGAGGTAGAAGCCGATTGTAGAGTGCGGTCGCTTCTTTGCCAGCCTCACCTCGTGTCTCCTAATTATCGGCTTAGATTATATTGTGACTTATTAGAGCGCTTGCAGGAGGGACCAAGGAGGGGAGTCGAGCACAAAAGAAGAAAATAGGGGAATAGGTAACACCTGCCTCTCACTGTTAAAAGGTATTATGGCGAAATAAGACCACGTGTGTTTGTTCATTTGTTTCACAGAATCTTTTTGCCCTTCCAGAAATTATAATCAAACTAAACTTATATCCCTTCGGTGGCCGAATGGCCTAGGGTACTATTCTCGCAGTAGACTAGATTTCCGATGATGGAGAGATTGAGGTTCAATCTGGATCGGGTGTATTGAGTTTTTTTTTCAGAGTGGTTTTCCTTTACCCCCCACGCAAATTTAGGTACACTTCTATAAATATAATATTCCTCAGCCCAAAAAACCACTAGGGTATTTAGTATGTGAGCGTTTAACCTGAACGGTTAGTAAGACATTGTGCTAAAACACATCAATGAGATAAGTATGTTCCTGGAAATACAATTTATTGCGATAGTGACATTTAGACCATGTCCGGAGTCCGGTTTTCTGATGACGGAAATGTCGGGGCTCAATCCCAGTTACCACTGAGGGTTTCTATTCTCCCTACACGCAAATACAGGTACATTTCTCTAAGTTAAACACTCTTAATCCCTAACACATTAGTGTAATCAGTAGATAGGCGTACAATCCGGACGGGTAGTAAGATGCGGTGCTAAACAAAGAAAATTGTTTTCACAAAGAAGAGTTCATTGTTTGATTATCGAACCAGAAAGGAAGGGAATACGGAGATAGATCACTGTTCTATTATACTTGGAAAATTGGGGAGTGAGTAGAGAGGGCCTTTTTTTTAGTTTTTCTTTTTAATAGACACGTGCAGTCCGCTCAGTCTGCGTCACATTCTGTGAATTATCTCCCGACCGAATAAAGATGCCTCATAATCATAATACAAACCTTTTCATTCTTAGCTGAAAAGGATATTTAGCGTAAATCACAATAGGAGCTATCATTTCCCTGTGCAACCTGTTACACGACTATGTGTTTGCTGTGGTTATCTAAACAAGCAATTATTAGGTTCACCTCTAACTACGTATCAAAAGTGACTCAGCCTTCAGCTGGCTTTTATCGTACGGGGACACGAGTTCTAAGCCGTCAATCTCTCAAACATGTCTGGGCCGGTGATAGCGAGGAGGTCCGGAATTCAATCCTCAGACAGGTGCGTTGGGAGTGAATTTAAACACTGATCCATCACTTTTATATGCAATTGTTTCTCCTCACTAATTCAGGTGCATTCTCTTTAAAAATACCTTACTCAACCCTATCCCAAAAGTTAGACTGTTATAAACTATTGTGTATCTAGTGTTGAGTTTTAAAATCTACTGGTTAAAAGAAGTCATAAGCTAATCACGAGGTCCTTGGATCCATTTCTGGAGGTACCAAATATATATATTATTATTTTGTAACATTAGAAGTATTTTAAGTGCACTTTCTAAACCAATTAATTCTATCAACGCACAGATCAAAAACTCATGTTCAGCCGTAACAACCAGTAAACCAATATTGTCTGATTAGGAATATATATTTATTCGATTATTAAACATTTGAGTAAACTGAATTAACTGTAAAAACTTTGAATGGATATTTAAAAAAAAGTTCCTTTTTCTTGCCATGATATCTAATTTTTACTTTCTCATATCAAAAGAAATTATTGCAATCGTGAAAATTTTCGACCTTGAGATTATGACGATTCTCTACGTGTTATGTTTGTCCGAACACAAAAAAGTGGATTTTAAAATTCTGTCTGTCGGCTTGCACCAAGTCCTATTACTTTTGGGGTTTCATTATTGGTTGTTTGTGGTTTCACCAAGATCAACCATAGTAGCCCCAGGGGTGCACATACATACATATAGAGAAGTAAAAAGAAAAAGGATGTAAATAGAAGTAATGCAATTTAATGAAACAACATGATACATGATAAATATTTAGCACGTAATCTCAATAAGAACAGTCTATACAAACTAAGTAAGATTTTAGGTAGCATTGCCTAAGTCTAGGCCAACAAGGGGCGTGAGGCGCCAGAAGGACTAACTCTGACAATTGAGTTACGTTACTGGTCCCTCAATCACAAGGCATGTTGGCTGCGCACGTTAGTTATGACTTACATAGGGCAAGTTCAAGTCCCGTTACATACGAGGGCCTAGAATACAGACCAAACCCCTTACAAGAGGCTCAACCAATTTACATAGGTATATTTAAACCTACGGGCCATGCCCGGTCGGGAACACGTCCCACAGTTTGATCACCCGACGGGCGGTCAATATCACAACACATACATAAGTAACTAATGACAGCTCCAGCCGCGCCAGAGGGGCAGAAACGGCTCATACGCTGTATACTCCAAAGGGGAGTAGTA
>CABFVX010000910.1:148712-211023 GCA_902151425.1 Timema shepardi
TTTCTTCCAAGCGGCCCAGCGAATATATACTATGAGAACCCCACGTGATGGGGTGAAGAGAAGGGGAAAAGATCCTTTTTATTCTGGAACATTGACTCGCGTCGGCCAACATCGTTCACGGCGCTTTCAGTTGATTGTAGTTCGTTGTCCGGCGCGGAGCTCTTGCCTGAGGTCACGCCCAGCCAGTTCCCTCGATGTTGTTGTTTTCAGCGGGGCATCAGACTCGACGGAAGAGTTGGTGAAGTAGGTATGTAAACAAACACACAAATGTTACGGGCGTAGCATTCAACACTATTATCTCATTTGTTAACTCTTGACGACTTGTTTGTAACACAAAAAATATTCGTGTTTTACATTTGAACGGGGCTAAGCCAGATTAGCCCGTTACAGGCTGACCCAATGTCTGTATTTCTGTCTGTAGAATGACTGTCCCCAACCAAAGATGGATTTGGTTTACACTTGATATCAAATATTATAGGCCAATATTTCAGAACATTTTTTATACATAGATCTTGGTCCTCGAATTAAGGACACTTTTTACCAACAGGTGATTTTTTTTAATTACAAACATTTTGAAAATTGCTCTAATGATTTTCTTAAAAATGTGTATCTGGAGAGAGTTTCATATGGAAAATTAAACTTTATACTTTTAGGGGGTGGGGCGGGTGTTTATTTATGTGTAGTTTACCGATTTGTTATTAATTTGAGTGTTTTAACAAAGGGTCTAGTAATTTGGCTCAAAATAGCTTTCTGTTGAATTTTTTTACTTACAAAACATAATTTCAGGATCGTTTAAGCCAGTTTACTTACGGAGAATTATAGAAAATTTGAATCTTTTCGAAATTGGCCTTGAAGATTGAGTTCAAATTGGATATTTGGGGTAGTTTTTAATGATAAATAGGAATAAGTTTTTAATTTTAAAAATTGAAGTATATTTTAAGGTAATTTATAGCTTACTTTTTTTTATATTTGAAAAATGTTAAAGATTTTCAAAACATTTTGTTTAAGATTTATACATAACGAATGTGTATTGTGATTAACATGATGATATGTTGGATTTATTATGTTAGTTTAGAGAAAACCATTCTATTTTCTTCCAAGCTATAATGCAGAATATTAAAAAGTTTGTGCAGTTGTTTCTTACAATTTATTTTACTTCATTGAAATATTTTGGATTTATTTCTGGCTACCTGGGAGTGTTTCAGAAAGCTCCAAGTCTACAATCTAAAAGAGAATTCACTGGTAGGTTGAAAGAAACAAGTACACTGTTGTAGCTACAAGTGAGCTTTCACCACTTACGAGTGTTTATTACAAGTTTATAGTTTGGTTTAATAAATATACTTGTAGCCTGCAAACACTTTTAAATCAAGAAGTATTTTCTACAAGTACCAGAAAGTGGGTAAAACCCTTTATAAGTTCATTTTTAATAAGTTATTTGTCATCAATATTTCAGTATACTACTTTAATGAATAAATCACCTGTGTAAATATTTTAAGTAACATGAATATTATATTAATAAATTTATAATGAGGGTGTAGACAAGTTATTATTGAGGTTAGGAGACGGTCGCGTATGAACGGTCTCAAATGAGTTCATTAACAATAATAATAATAGTTATTATTATTATTATTATTTAGCACCACGTCTTACTACCCGTTCGGGTTATACGCTTTAAGTACTAATCACACTAATGGATTAGGAATGGGTAGGGTTGAATTAGAAGAAGTAAACCCGCATCTGCGTGGAGGTAGAGTGGAAAAACCACCCCAGTTCACCCGACCGAAATTCGAACCTCGATCTCCCCATCCTCAGTAGTCGAGCTAAACACGACTAGCGCGTTAGCCAACTACGCCACCGAGGCGGGTATTAACAATAATTTAAAAACTATTTACAGTATATAGGTCATCATTATTATATGAAATAAATCAACTGCCTTATTTTAAGAACAATAAATTATGCAATGCCCCACAGTGATGTTGACCTTAAAAAACAAATAACATTAGTATTATGTACCTCAGTAAATAACTTTATTTTATTTATTAACTCTAATTTAGGATGCTCTATGTTCGTTCATATTTTTAATATTCAACTATAAGTGTCACAAAACCATTTTGTTCTTTTGATTACTGTAACAATGAAGACTAATTTGGATGTATTAGTATTTCACTTGTAAATAAAATAGTTGACTTGTAAATATTTTCTTCAAGGACACAAATATTTACAAATCAAACCATTTTCTTAATGAGACCCTTTTTATTTTCAGGTTTACACTTGTTACTTGTGGATTGTAAATTGTAAACTTGGAGTTTTATGATTGAAACAGACCCTTGGTCCGGGGTATGATTTGGTATTGTGAAGTATGGTATGATATGGTATAGGGCTTTTTTTTTAAAAAAGGTAAATTATCCTAATCTAAAATTAAATTTCATTGAAATTTAAAATATAATTATAGTACACCATGCATTAAGATTTATGATTTTTAATCAAATACGAATCATCGTCAGACAGATTCATGTTATAAATTTGAATTATTGCAATGATTTACTTATCATGTTTAGTCACCATTTTTTAAATTATTCCTTCACATTCCCTACCTGTTCCATGCATACCTTAAACATTATTGTGGTTCAATTTGGAATACTTTCCTTAAGGTAAAATTTAAAATATAAATAATATTAAAAGTGCACTTCATAGCTTCGTGCTACTTTTGTTTCATGCGTTCCCTGGTTTAAAAATATTTCAATATTATTTTTTGTTCATTCTATTAATTATTTTAAATATACTATTGAAATGGTTAAATTTAGTCCACAAACACCCTAATTAAGTATGTTTGAACCCTAAATTTCACCATAAGTTCTCGGCCATATCATTCACAGCTCAAAGGATTTTTTTTATAAAAATAAAAACAAACTCTCACTGGTTATGGATTTCAAATTATTTCAATTTTTTTATGACCGTAAAAGGAAATGTAAAACAAATACCGTAATCTAGAAAATTTGCTTACATTTTTATTTTATGTCATAAAAATAAAAGAGGAGGGAGACTTTTTTACGATCTTGGACGGAATCTTTTACAAACAGGCTTGTAGTTTTGCATGATTTGGATCCCCATTTTGTAGGGCTCAATAAAATATATCATTTATTGGTTCAATTTTGCAGCTTACCTTTCAAAAACGTGGAAATTTCTCAAAACATGGCTGTCGAGTGTTTTATTCAATGTTTCTGTTTGGCAAACACATTTATTTGAAATATTATTTTTATAGTAGGCCCTATGCTGTAGGATATATTCTTGCATTATATTACACGTCAGTATTATTACTTACACATAGGCTTTATGTACATATACTAAGTCTCATGTAATGTATATGTTGCACCCCTATAGTGAAACTGTCCATTTCATTGACCAAGAAAATTTCTGCTCATTCTGTGAGCGGCATCTTCCCTTGACCATTTTATGAAGTGGGGCAGATTTGAATTAACTCTTGTCTATTTCATGAACTGGAAGTTATTATCTACAACAAGCTTAACTTAAATCTGTTTGAAGATATTATGTTAAACAAACTCAACCTAGCCTACCCTCCATTCCAAAAAGATTTAAAATTAAATTAACCTGTTATTCGCTTGAACATTTCACGGCTGGAGCGAAATCTCCTCCAGTTGATGAAGGGGGTAATGATTGGAGGTCTGCGATTTCCATCAAAGAGGTGCAAGGAAATTACCTTAAAAAGGCAGGCGTTGATTTCCACAGTGAGCGAGTGTTTTCCCATAGATATGTAGCGTACTCCCCCCATGTTAGTTCTAGAGGCTACCTGTAACTGCTTGGTTCTGATGGTAGAACCACTAACCACGTTTACACAGAGGCTTTGTGTTCAATTTGTCTTCTTTATTTCCTTACATTGATACAAATAGTATGTGTATTTAATATTAAAGCAGAAACAGCAATTACTCTGCACAGTATTTTTTGAGTCTGCAGACACATTTCTTGTCAGCTACCAAGTTTTCATCATAGTTATATATACCTGAGAGTTATGTAGTTTATTATCTTTGTAGGGAATTATAAACACTGGGAATGGAAATGTTATTATTTGAATGGGACTATTTTTAAAAATGATATTAATGCGAGCGACGCCGGGGTCAAATCTAGTTTAACATAAATAAAAGTATTGTGTAAATGATTACAATACGTACATTGATGAATTAAATTGAAAGTAGATTAATTTAATTAAAAACAGTAATTTAAACTCAGTGCTAATATTTAAAGGAAGTCAGTAATTAGTAAAAGATAATATACTTACGGTCAACCACCTGTACCATAGTTATGTTTGTATTTATTTCAGTTGGCGCTATCTACTTATGGAGAATATCATCTGTTCTGTTCTGTATGTTCTGTTGTGACCTCATTCAAAATTGCTTTACATGTTATATTTTTTACCATTCACCTTCATCTCAGAAGTACATTATTGTTTGTTAAAAGTCTTTAAAAATGAGCCACATCTTAAACATAAAAAATATAAGGTTTTTTATTCCTGACCTTTCATTTCAATTTTGAAGCAAACCATATTTCGAAATATCAAACCTCTTTTCAAATAATGCGGGATTTCTGAGCGTTCGCAACGAGTTCCAGCACTTCGATAGGTACCCTCCTAAAATCTTGTTCAAGTTCAATTGTGTATTATTTATAATACAAATATATTAACGGTGAAACGACTACTTTAACGATACAACACTTTGCACCAACTCTCTGCTATGGTTGATAGTTTATAATATGACTGACGTAGATACCTACAGGGGAAAATGTTTAACAATAGAGTACGAAGAAATGAACAGATTTGGGCGAAGTTATATAATTTTTTACCCATCAACCTCAAATCCCGCTGAGGCCTTGAGCTTTATTAATATCTTTACATCTCTTTACTTCTACAGCAGAATTATATACAACCCCCTTGCCTTCCTGCAGGATAGTAAAATGAGTTTATTGTGATTGAAGAGAACATTAACTTTTTTGCCCAAATTTTAGGGATTTTTTAAATATATAAAAGCTACAGTGTGTTTACAGTGGAACAATTACGTCACGGGGTGCTAGATTTTATAACCCAATTAAGAGTTAAATTTGCCAGGTCGCCCCCTGTGTGATGAAACCCATGGAAGTGCGCCTTCCTACTCAACAACAGACTCCAAATTAACAATTCTCTTTTACTTTTATGAAGCTAGAAAGAAGTATTAAAGTAAAAAAAAAATCTCTATTTATTTCACTGATCACTTTAAATTTGAGATTTCTCTCCCTTCCCTTTTTTTAATGCGTCATGAAAGTTAGTTACTCTTGCTGTGAGGAATGTTAAAACGTACGTTGATGTTAGTTTTTAAATACTGTAAAAAGAAGGTTGCTCCAGAGGGGTAAAAAATGTGACTGCATGTACACGTGTTCTTTAGATAAGTTTGGCGGTTTACAATCTAACAAGTCAACAAAACACATAATTAACACGTAAACTAAAATAGACTTTGTTCATGTAGACCTATTTGTATAAACTATTTTATGAGGAGTTTTTATTTTTTGGCCCTCCAAAGTCTGGAAACCATAAACGCCTTATTGTAAGCAGGGTAAATATAAACTTTTCAGATGTTAGATTTACTTACCACTAAACTAATCCTAACTTTTTTTTACTATTCTATTTACGTGCAATGCCAGGCCTGCACCGTGGTTCGGATTCCACGTTAAACTGTAGGTCCTCCATTTCATCTCACAATCACACTACCATTACACATTAGCGTAAGTGCGTAATAACCTGAACGGGTAGTAAGACCCGGTGCTAATAATAATAATAGTAATAATAATAATAATATTTACGTGCACTTTCTGAACCGATTGATTATATTATACACGACATATAAACTAACCTAAATCTAGAACCAAAATAAAACCCAGCCCTCGGCCGTTAATACTTCACTGTGAAAGGGCAAACCCATATTTCATAAATATAGCACTAAGCCTATAGCACAAATATAACATTTACTATCACATATGTATGTGACACAACAAAACATGATGTAGTCCTAAGAGAATTATTGCTCAAATTATTGGTGAATGTTAGATTGGGGTGTTTGAGGGAGAGAACTACCTAACAAACGAAACAAGGTGTTTTTCATTTTCCAATCATTATTATAAAGAACACACCCTGAAAAACTTAATGAGGATTTAAATAAAATACATATATTAATAGTCTTATCTTTACAGAGAAATCTTCATGTTTCGATCCCGTCTCACTACAAAAACCAAAACTACAGTCTATCCAGTGTAGGAGTGGTGGTAACTGACAGCTACAGTCTATCCAGTGTAGGAGTGGTGGTAACTGACAGCTACAGTTTATCCAGTGTAGGAGTGGTGGCAACTGACAGCTACAGTCTATCCAGTGTAGGAGTGATGGTAACTGACAGCTATAGTCTATCCAGTGTAGGAGTGATGGTAACTGACAGCTATAGTCTATCCAGTGTAGGAGTGGTGGTAACTGACCTACAGTCTATCCAGTGTAGGAGTGATGGTAACTGACAGTTATAGTCCATACAGTGTAGGAGTGATGGTAACTGACAGCTACAGTCTATCCAGTGTAGGAGTGGTGGTAACTGACAGCTACAGTTTATCCAGTGTAGGAGTGGTGGTAACTGACAGCTACAGTCTATCCATTGTAGGAGTGGTGGTAACTGACAGCTACAGTCTACCCAGTGTAGGAGTGACGGTAACTGACAGCTACTGTCTATCCAGTGTAGGAGTGACGGTAACTGACAGCTACTGTCTATCCAGTGTAGGAGTGATGGTAACTGAACAGCTACAGTCTATCCAGTGTAGGAGTGGTGGTAACTGACAGCTACAATCTATCCAGTGTAGGAGTGGTGGTAACTGACAGTTACAGTCTACCCAATGTAGGAGTGATGGTAACTGACAGTTACAGTCTATCCAGTGTAGGAGTGATGGTAACTGACAGTTACTGTCTATCCAGTGTAGGAGTGATGGTAACTGACAGTTACAGTCTACCGAGTGTAGGAGTGATGGTAACTGACATTTTACAGTCTACCCAGTGTAGGAGTGATGGTAACTGACAGCTACAGTCTATCCAGTGTAAGAGTGGTGGCAACTGACAGCTACAGTCCATCCAGTGTAGGAGTGATGGTAACTGACAGTTACAGCCTATACAGTGTAGGAGTGGTGGTAACTGACAGCTACAGTCTATCCAGTGTAGGAGTGATGGTAACTGACAGCTACAGTCCATACAGTGTAGGAGTGGTGGCAACTGACAGCTACAGTCTATACAGTGTAGGAGTGGTGGTAACTGACAGCTACAGTCTATCCAGTGTAGGAGTGATGGTAACTGACAGCTACAGTCTATCCAGTGTAGGAGTGATGGTAACTGACAGCTACAGTCTATCCAGTGTAGGAGTGATGGTAACTGACAGCTACAGTCTATCCAGTGTAGGAGTGATGGTAACTGACAGCTACAGTCTATCCAGTGTAGGAGTGATGGTAACTGACAGCTACAGTCTATCCAGTGTAGGAGTGATGGTAACTGACAGCTACAGTCTATCCAGTGTAGGAGTGATGGTAACTGACAGCTACAGTCTATCCAGTGTAGGAGTGATGGTAACTGACAGCTACAGTCTATCCAGTGTAGGAGTGATGGTAACTGACAGCTACAGTCTATCCAGTGTAGGAGTGATGGTAACTGACAGCTACAGTCTATCCAGTGTAGGAGTGATGGTAACTGACAGCTACAGTCTATCCAGTGTAGGAGTGATGGTAACTGACAGCTACAGTCTATCCAGTGTAGGAGTGATGGTAACTGACAGCTACAGTCTATCCAGTGTAGGAGTGATGGTAACTGACAGCTACAGTCTATCCAGTGTAGGAGTGATGGTAACTGACAGCTACAGTCTATCCAGTGTAGGAGTGATGGTAACTGACAGCTACAGTCTATCCAGTGTAGGAGTGATGGTAACTGACAGCTACAGTCTATCCAGTGTAGGAGTGATGGTAACTGACAGCTACAGTCTATCCAGTGTAGGAGTGATGGTAACTGACAGCTACAGTCTATCCAGTGTAGGAGTGATGGTAACTGACAGCTACAGTCTATCCAGTGTAGGAGTGATGGTAACTGACAGCTACAGTCTATCCAGTGTAGGAGTGATGGTAACTGACAGCTACAGTCTATCCAGTGTAGGAGTGATGGTAACTGACAGCTACAGTCTATCCAGTGTAGGAGTGATGGTAACTGACAGCTACAGTCTATCCAGTGTAGGAGTGATGGTAACTGACAGCTACAGTCTATCCAGTGTAGGAGTGATGGTAACTGACAGCTACAGTCTATCCAGTGTAGGAGTGATGGTAACTGACAGCTACAGTCTATCCAGTGTAGGAGTGATGGTAACTGACAGCTACAGTCTATCCAGTGTAGGAGTGATGGTAACTGACAGCTACAGTCTATCCAGTGTAGGAGTGATGGTAACTGACAGCTACAGTCTATCCAGTGTAGGAGTGATGGTAACTGACAGCTACAGTCTATCCAGTGTAGGAGTGATGGTAACTGACAGCTACAGTCTATCCAGTGTAGGAGTGATGGTAACTGACAGCTACAGTCTATCCAGTGTAGGAGTGATGGTAACTGACAGCTACAGTCTATCCAGTGTAGGAGTGATGGTAACTGACAGCTACAGTCTATCCAGTGTAGGAGTGGTGGTAACTGACAGCTACAGTCTATCCAGTGTAGGAGTGGTGGTAACTGACCTACAGTCTATCCAGTGTAGGAGTGATGGTAAATAACAGTTAATAGAAGATTTGTTTTGCAAACATGGATTGAAAGTCACTAATGTTAACCTATGTGGGGAATAATATTTTAATTTTCTTAGCACCGCGTTTTACTACCCGTTCGAGTTATAGGCTTATGCACTAGTTACGCTACTTGTTTTAGGGATTAGGAAGGTAATATTTAGATGATGTGTACTCACATTTGCTTGGAGGCAGAGTAGAAAACCATTTTTTAAAATCACCCTCAGTACATCCGACATTGATTCGAACGTCAATCTCCCCATTTCAGCAGTCTAGTCTACTGCGAGGGTTGCGCGTTAGGCCATGTGGCCACCGTAGTTGTTTGGAAGCAATTAGTATTTTCTTAGTAATATTACATTGTCAATCAAATGTGCTATTAAACGCTTGTATTAATATTTTCCTGAGGATTATTGTATAAATGGTGTTTCCATGTGTAAATTAAAGAACAAGAATGATAAATATAACTTTTTTTGCCATGTGATTGTGGTAACATAAGATAAATAGTGTAATAAATATTTAGTTATAGCTTGCCAAAAAAAATTATCTTAAAAGACTTAGAAAAAATACGACATTCTTGAATAGTGAACTCATAAACTCACATATAAAACACAAATATTGAGGCCATGTGCTCACGTGATATTGGTAGCATTGTGATTCGTCGTAGTGGGACATTAAAGTTGATATGGTCAGTTTTACTAGCCGTCATTTATCACCACTGTTACTTTGGATTATTGGTAAGTAGTATGTCTTAAATCAGACGTCACAGCTCGGTGCAGTTCTTTCTACTATATATTTGAAAACCGTAGAATTGATACAGTAAAAAACAGTTGCACTATATTTTTAAATTACAAAAGGAATTAAATTAATGCCAATTTCGCTGTTGTCAAATAAAGAACGCAGAAACTGGCACTTCACAATGATTTATGGTTCTGGCGTAATTTTGTATCAAATCTACTGGTTAATCGGGTTGAGGGAGGCTTTTAAAATAAATAAGAATATTCTCAATCTATAAAGAACAACTTTGCTGAAAGTTATATCCTACCACCACTTTGTTATATATATATATATATATATATATATATATATATATATATATATCTACCAATAAAATCAACGTGTGCTTGAACATATTTACTTTGTACGGTTTGTCTATTAATCTTGATATTCCTACTCAGCCAACACACACACACACATGTAAACACATGTGTGTGTGGGTGAGCACCCTTTGTTCACCCTGTGATGCACCAAGCTTACCTTGCGTTGTTCCCCTTTGGTACAGCTTCTAAGATCGAGTCATTGTGGAGTCCTTCAAGGTGAGACCTTCTATGGTAAATAGAATATACATTCCTCTCTGAATATGAATTTGTAGAGGCGCATTTACCAATGGTCTACCATTTTAATCCAAAGTGGTACCTAAAAATAATATTCGTGGGTTAATTTTACTGCACAGATATTACAACCGTTGGCTATAGTTTTGTGTTGTATTACAAGTTAAGTTAGTTTAGCTCATAGATTGGGGTGACCGGTAGTCAATTATTATTATTTAGGACCTACTTTGGTGGCCGCTTGGTTTAAGACATTCTAACTATAAACTAGCCTACCTATGACGGGGCCACCGTGGTTCGATCTCAGTCGGGTGTACTGAGGGTGGTTTTCCCTAGAAGGTTTCCCATGCTTTCTCTATCTCCCCACGCAAGCCCTGATACACTTCCTCTAAATTTAACCTTCCTCATCCCTAAGCAGTTAGTGTAATTAGTACATAGTCGTATAAATCTAATGGTTAGTAAGACGTGACGCTAAAAGTATATATTATTTAGGGTTTGAAATTGAATGAAAATGTTATTTTATCCTAAAATCAAAAGCTTAAAAACATTATATTAAATAGCAAAGTTATTCTTTCTCACATAGATTAAGAACGTTTTATGTACCAGCAAACTTGAATAAAGTTGGTTTTACACCTCTGCTTGTAGGAACAGTCTATATCTCTGTACATTTTATATACCTGAGGCTAAAACCAACCAATTTTGATAAATTTTGTTCAAATTTCATATTTAGAAATTACCCCTCGAAAATAAATTGTGATTAAAGTTCTAGCTCTAAATTAAGCATAGTATTAAGATGTCTTATTCGTGAAAATTTGATGTTAAGAAAAATAATTTAGCAATGGAGCTCAAAAAGTAGATCTGGGGATGATTGTATATGATGAATAACACCCTACACTCTTTTTTGCGGGAAAAAAATATCTTTGTATAGCTTACTGACAACAAAAATGAGAAATCATGTACGATATTGTCCAGGAATTTATGTTTTTAAATGTACAAACGCTACAAATTTCTTTACATAAATATAGCTTTGACAATATTTGTAAGTCACAAAAACTATTCAAAATTGGAAGGAAAATATGCACCTCTCTATTTATTCTAAGAAATTTATCAACTCATGAATTTAACCGGAATTTTTTACATTGTAGTGTGCACATTCTCTGTATCTCTCTGGGAGCCAGAAGTTAAGTGCTTTTACTTGAAGCCCTTTTTTATAGCGGAATATGAAATGATAAAATTGTTATGCCCATGGACCATTTTTTTCTTCGTCTAAGGCAGTAAAACTAACTATTTTTTTACTGAACATTTAAAGAATTCTTTACGATAAGTTTTAAAAAGATTCACTTTTTAAATGTTTGAATTTATCCTTCCTTCCATATATTTTATGATGATTGACCTGTAAGATGTCAGAACCAATTTTTGGGTCCGTTAAAGCTTCAAGTAAAATATACTTTATTGGTTTTAAGATACTACAAGTAAAGCTTATGAAGAAATTTGATCAGATTGCAGATAAATAATGTTAATTTTATAATAAATTTTCTTGTATTGATTTTTATACTTGGAGATGAATATCTAAGAACATGAATTAAGTCGATTCCCTATACTTGTTTGCTTATTAAAAATGTCAAATAAATACTAAGGAATATATATTTACCTTATTTTTGATATAGGCCTAGCAAGATTTCTAAAAAATATGTTAATAAATAATAACGAATAATGTAAAAATAAATTTAAATTAGATATTTTATGTTTTAAACCAAAACCCACATTGATGGTCGCGAAGTACGAGGCATCTTTCTCTCAAATTGATAATAAGGAGTTTGGGGTCCGAATTCCATTCGGGTTTTCTGAGAATGTTTTCTCCTAAATAACTCCACCCTCGTAAAAGCTGTTACACTAACTCTATATTCTCCCTTTTCAATTCCTAATTCCTACAACTTTACCGTAATTATTATTATATTATATTGTTACAGCACAAACAGGTAGTGTGGAATATAAACACTCGTGACACCTCAGATCTATTGGCACGACTGGTAAGTTATATTAAAAAGTATTTTAGGTTGTCAAAGAGCCAATAATGTATACAAAATAAAACATCAGAGCACATATTCCATGTACTGTACCATCAATTGTGGTAGCTTCCATTCTCAATCAGAAACCTTGGCCCAAATTTGTAAGATTAGGATGGATTATTTCAAACTAAATTATTGTAAATACCAGTAATGTTTTATATACAGTACAGTACGAAGAACATTATTTGATATCTATCTAGGCTATTAGATCTACTTTCATATATTCAAACGTCAAGTCATGTGATCAGCAGCTGCCTCCTTTGAGATATAATATCGATACCGATAATATTAAACTTATAGCTATCAATGTTATCTGAGAAAACAAAACTTTATATATTTTATAAAAGTCTCTTTTTTCCAAAATTATACCTTACTACAGTCCAATTTTTATAATATGATCCTTTAAAAAATTACAAACTCACTTTTTTGTGTCAAAAATAGAAAACATCTTGATATTTTTACAGTGCTATTTTATATTTTAATACTATCCATCAATCATGACAGGCCCGGATCATGTGTCTTGACGTATGAAATACGTTGGAGAAAGTTAAGTAGTGTTGGTAACTTTCAGTTACTTATGAAACTTTGTACAAATCTACATCCAAGAGAGAGTTAACTATACGGAACAAAATGTATCAATATTTCTTTTCAAGAGCAAAGTCGGCCTGATCTAATTCTGAGATGGAGGATTTGGGTGTCTCTTCTATGAATATTGTAATTGGAGTGGATATTGGCAATGCCCTTGCACTCGTGTGTGTCGCTGGTAACAATCAGGCTGACATGGCAAGCGGCGGTGTTTACACACATGCACAGAGTCAATATAGGCATATATTACTCCGGATCTAGGAATACACCCCTTCTCAGACCACTGTTTACACTGGCAGTCTGGGTAATATACACCGTGCCCAGTTCATACCGGCCCTGTTACCGTATTAATACGGGTGGACATATAGGGTTCCGGTTTTATATGGATATATAATGGTTTTGTAGGTCTACTTTCCGACCACAGAGGTGTTAGCAAGCTAACTTAGAAAGGAGCTTGAGCAAAAGTTGATTTTGGAGAGAGCTTAAAATTCTAATTTTCTAGTATGGCAATCTATGCAATATATATCATTCTTCGGTTCAGAATATTATATTTATTAATTTATTGATCGCGTGCAGAAATAAATATTGGACTAATATGGTGTGTATGCGTATATATATATATATATATATAAATTACTTATATGATATATATATATATATATATATATATATATATATAGGTGTGTATGCGTGTGTATGTATATATATATAACATTTAGCACCGCGTCTTACTACCTGTTTGGGTTATACGCTTTTAAGTACTAATTACTCTAATGGATTAGGACATGGCAAGGTTGAATTAGAGGAAGTGAGCTCGCATTTGCGTGGAGGGAGAGCGGAAAACCATTTAGGAAAAACCACTCCCAGTTCACCCGACCGAGATTCGAACCTCGATCTCCCCGTCCTCAGCAGTCGAGCTTCAACACGACAAGCGCGTTAGTCAACTACACCACCGAGGTGGGCTATATATNACTATTTTAAATGCAAGTATAATTGTTTTAAAGGTAGTGAATTAAATTTAGGAGTAATATTTGGCTAATATGGTGTGTATATATATATACCATAATATCCCAATATAAATTCCTCCACATGATCAATAAAATAATAAACATAATATATTAACATCCGAAAGATGCTATCAGCACACGATCTGCTAACTAATGCAATCATAGAACATACCCAATTTTCCTAATGACAGTATGTTTCATACTTGCCAAGAATTGAGACCAGTACTGTCAGTTCAGTAGACAGACTCCCCGCCAACTAGCCATAGTCCAATTTTCCTTGTAAGAACTTTGTCTGACAGATAGAAGAGCTACCAGATCTACTTTAATGTATTCCTACTTTAGGTCATGCGATCTTAAATTGTCATTTAAAATATATATTTATTAATACCAATAAAATAACACTAATAACATATTAAAATGATATGATCGTTTACTACAAACAAATATGTCTGTGTTTTATGAAAGGCCAGTCAGGGTAAAACGCCCTCGGTGTTTAATAAAGGCATTAAAGAGCATGATCTGCCTGTACACCCTAGGCGATACCAACGCCTCAACCCACGTGTCCAATGATCCTGGTCACACTATTAGTGAAAAGGTTAAAATTATGTACGCTGGAACTAGGTATGTGCTTAGTATTAGGAATATACAGAGCATATTTCATAAAAAGGGCCTTTTGAAAACCAAAACATTATAGTTACTTGGTCCAAGTTAATAACATTTAACTATCTTATTAGAGGTATTTTTAGGGATTGAAAGTACACATCAATATTGATAGCTGCAGATAACATGTCTTGACGTATGAATTAATGAAAGTACAAATAGTAGCTGTTCTAGCAGTTGTATAGAGTTTTTCGCAATTTAATTTAACTGTAGATAAAGAATAGGTTAATTTATAAACCCAAGTTAAAATTTGAATCTTATGATAGATCTGTTTTGTTTTTTTACGTTTAACTTCCAAGTACATCATCCAATTTTGAAAATAGTAATGTTTTAGTATGGTACTGGAACGCTAGTGAAATATATTACACTTTATTTTAACCAAAAAATTAACTTTAGACTTAAATATTTTGGAACAAAGACGAACACCTCATTTTATATGTATTGTTTTTTAAATGTTATTTAACGTTCAACTTGCGTATCCTGGTGATCTAGGGGTAAGGTGTCGGACTTCTGTGCTGGGGGTCCGGGGTTCAATCCTCGGTCCCGGCACAGATTTATCTGATTGCCAAACCCTTCCTTCACCTCTGCCAAGACGTGTATTTTAATCACAAATTGTGAATTTGGGGAGTGCCAGGCCTTCAACGTGGTTCGGATTCCACGTTAAACTGTAGGTCCTCCATTTCATCTCACAATCACCCTACCATTACACATTAGCGTAAGTGCGTATAACCTGAACGGGTAGTAAAACGTGATGCTAATAATAATAAACGTTCAACTTCTAAACAAACTGACTATACTAGCACATTATTTCAAATATAACACAATTCTATAACAAACACAACACCCAGTCTCCAGACCAAGATTTAATATGTGTGTAAAGACTAGCTCTAATTTAAAAATGACCGTTTATCCAGCATTGAGGAGAATCGAATCCTGTACCCGGGTTTTTAGCTGGGTGATATACTACTGAGCTAGCTCAGGAGTTGTAAGAAACTACACGAAGAGAAAAACTTAATTAGGTCCCATGAACACTCACTGAGAAATGGATAATACGTGTATTATAGAATTTCTTAAATATCTCAATAGAATCGAATATAACTTGATTAGGGGAGACCGGGGCTGTTTGTAACAATTTTTACTTACTATTTTTTTGCATCCTCTACAATGTATAAGAAAAGATTTGGCCATGCACACGAATAAAGTAAGCTCTGTTCTTTCACAATACATTTTTAAAAACATTATTAATAAAGCTAATATTGCACTATAAATTAAAACCCTCTTTGATGTAATGTGTTACAACCAGCCCCGGATCGGGGTTGGTTGTAACAGACTTAGGGGTTGGTTGTAACAAGAAATTAGTATTATCAGAAAATCACTTTTTTATTGAAAATTATTTCAATTAATTAATATTTAAGGTGTATTTTATTACAAAAATATAAAAATTACAAACATCCTAATCTAGCATTATTTAGGCTATAATGAGTATGGCTACAAAATAAAACATAGAATCAAAGCTTACTCCGACAGTCCATCTGACTGGCAATTGTGACAAATGTACATTTTTGATTTCTTTGCACAAGAAAAATGTGACCACAGCTGGCAGTCCAAACAGCGAACCCACTCCTCGCCTGGTTTACTGGAAGAGAATGGTTCCAAACACACTAAACAAAAACATTCCCTCTCTTCTTCTGACGAGCTTCCTGGATCTAATTTATTTCTTGCTGACGTTTTGGCCCTAGCTTGCTTTGGACTACTCAGTTTTATCTTCCTATTAACCGCTCCCCTTTTTTTGTCGTTTTTCATATTCTTCTTCAAGTGCGTTCTTCTCAGGAGTATCTGTCAAAATGGCACTTTTCCTGGTTTTCCTCCCACCCTTTGTTTTTCTTGGAGCTGATTTTGGAAGGGGCTGAACTAGCTGCGGGGAAAACTTGGCCATATTTTGGGAGATATTATTAGCCCTGGATGGACCAGCAACTCCTACCGGATTGGTAGAAATCTCATTGGTTCTAGTTGAACCAGAAATTGGTGTGATGGGTCTGTCCAGAACTAGTGATCTCCCGGGAGATGCCTCATTACGTGGATCTGGTGATGGCTCTGGATTTGGCCTGTCCGTCACAAATGAGGGGGAGAAGTCCGCATCCTGAAATACTTCCCTATTAAAAAGAAATATTCCACATTTCTGGAATCCATGTTGAATATTCATTGGTGTTGTGGCAATCGGAAATGCTACTTTTAAAACGGATGGAATGTGGAATATTGTCATAGGCCTAACGGTACCATCCGGGGTTTTATTATTTCTAATCCAAGCATCCATTGCTATGTTTATTTGTCTTTTAAGTGGTCCAAAAACACTTCGATCTAGTGGCTGGAGGCGATGAGTGCAATGAGGAGGAAAGGAAAGCATTACAACCCCATTAGTTTTAGCAAAATCAAGACATTTTGGAGCTAAATGCGACTGATGGTTGTCTAGGAGAAGAAGGACAGGCCTCTCTTGAGAATGACGAACACAATCAACAAAATGATTCAGAAAAATCAGAAATTCTTTTTCTGTTGTCCACCCAGATTTATTTCCAGTACCTATGCAACCTGTTGGACCATCTCTGATGAAGTGGTCATAAAATCTTACCCTGGGAAAGATGAACATTGGAGGAATAGCATTTCCAGCAGCATTGACAGCAACGGTTAACGTAACAAGTTGTCCTCTTTCAGCTGAAGTCATTGCTCCTATTTGTTTTATACCTTTTCTTGCAATAATTTTTGAAGGATTTTGAACAGTGGTGACTCCGGTTTCGTCCATGTTCCAAACATCATTTGCAGTGAATGAATACCTGTCGTAAACTTCAGAAAGTTTATCAAAAAACTTTGAAACATTGGCGCGGTTGAAGCTGGATGCTTGGCCTATACTAGTAGCCTCCGGAGTTCGAATTGATAATGAAGGATGACGCTTTAAAAATGATGAGAGCCAGTCTGCGCCAGCTGTTTCATTGTCACTCCAGGTTTTTGGCATCGTAACATTGTAGTGCTTTCCACACAGGTAGGCAATACATCGCAAATCGCGTGGCGTGAGTCCAAAATAAATATCCGAGCAAGTTTCAATGTAAGTTACAAGAGCAGTCTCCTGTATTGGAGTGAAAACCTGTCTGTTTCCATAATATCCAGCCAGAGGCTTCCAATCCACTTGAGGATCAGGCCTAGGTTCATTTGCTCCTGAAACAAGACACAAACTAAGTCAGTACACGCTTGGTTAGTTAATTCGGAGAAAACTGCAAATTACGTTTTAGGAAATTAATATTTTCTAAATATTATATAAAAAATAGAATTAACAAATTAATTATGGTTAATCATTTTCACCTACATTTTTTTTTTTTAAGCTTGACTTAGATCTTTCTTTGTATTCAGAACTCAAATTTCCACCAGTCAAAAAAATAACTCCAAATTAGAATAAGGGATTTAGTCGAATATAGTTGATTTATAAATATGATATAATTATATTGTAGTTTCACAGTTTACGTTTATTTTTTCTTGAGATGTATCTTGTAAGGGTCACATGGCAGATGTTGTAATTTTTTGCAGATTGCCTGATGGATGTTCCCTCTCTCACAAGCTGAGCTGCTTTCTCCAATACATCAACATCAGTTTTACCTCGATCAGACTTCCTCTTGTAGTTCCGCATCTAATATTACATGCTATATTTTATTATTTTATTCATAGCTCTTTAGTAGCTAAACGGAAATAGAGTGAAAAAATAACCAGTATTTTTTATACTTGGAAGTAGTATTAAATGTGATTATATAAATGGTATGGTAAAATTTCATAGGACACTAATAGCATTCGAAATATCTAAACAAAACAAGCGGGGCAGGTTGTAACAGACAAAACTTGGTGTTACAACCTACCCCACATGACGCCATTAAATGAATTATTAATTTATGTGTGCTAACCATATCTTAACAAAAAGGATAAGGGTATATTCTGAAAGCCAAAACTACAAAGAGTTATGTGTGCTGAAAAAAGATTTACAACACAATGTAAATTACTGAGAATAGGGGTAAAATTCTATTGAAAAATATTTTCTTACCTTATAGAAAAATGATTTTTTCTCTCTTGCTGCTCGTACAGACGTCCGATTCTCAAAGAGTCACAACTCAAACTGAAAGCTTTCACCAGTGCTATTGTGACCAAACTGACAAGTCACTCAAGCAAATAATGGCGGAACTATCGGCACTGTTACAACCTGCCCCTGTTACAACCAGCCCCGGTCTCCCCTATTTCATTGATATATATTTAATAACAATAAACTAATTCCAATATAAGTTAAATGAACAGTGCATAGGTTACATATATTCCTAATGGTTTCGGTCTTATCTAGTCTGGCTCTGATTTGAGGTTAGGGTTCGAATCATACCCAGATGTAATGGGGATATTTTTCTTTCGTCATTTAAATGCGGGTATATTTTATTTATATTTTACCTTATTCATCCCTACCTCAGCATATTCATTAAATGTGGACTGCCTGGACGGGTAGTAAATATGGTGCACACACATACACACACACAAACACATAAAATGAGAGTTAATAAGGTACCACTGGGAGAGTCAATATATATTTGTCCACCCCTGAACTATCCCTGTCCAAGAGAATGTCGTTCCTTTCCAAAAAGCGTTATTTAGATGCCAGATTGAGGCGTGTTTTACCCACATCACACACATGAGGTAATAGAAGATATACTCATATCACAAGTATTCATGAGGTGATATGTGGGAGCTACGAGTATACATGCCGGGGGCTATTACATAAAATTAAATGATATTTACCTCGAAATATACGACGGTGGGTATCACTGTCATAACAGCAAGCTGTGTAATTGTAGCTATCCAGACACTTATCACGCATTCTGAATCTAGTGAGCACCAAACCAGTATAACTTTGTCTAGTAAAGGGTCGTCCGTGTCGATACTGAAGTCAACCAGTCCCCCATTTGACCTGCCTGATATGCTTGCTGTTCATAGAGGGAGAGATCGGTTGACTTTAAGTCTGAACTATAAATATGGCTGTAAATATCCTCATGAAGTCCCACAAGCGGGATTTGATTTGAGGCCTTCAGGATAACAAACTTTTATTCAAAGAGCCATCAAACTTAAATTTAATTTAAAATTATCTCCATGGAAGTGGAAAACTTTTATTTTACTAAAGATCCACGAAAACCATATATTTATTTTGTTATGTTTAACGTTCTATAAAGTTTGTGAACTGTTTTGCGTCATTTATTTCTAGAAGTATCTCAAACTTACGTCACATTTTGAAAATAAAATACCTAAGCCCACACTGTTAATAATTTATCCTTGGTGCTTACGTTGAAATATGTATTTTTGTTTTAATGAAATTATGTTTAAATCAAAAATCCATATAACTGATTTTAAAATCGAATATTTCAAAAATTTCACAGTATTTTTAAAAAAAGTTGATTTTTTTTATCTTAAGAGCAATTTCATTGACTTTGTATTCCTAAATTCTGGTGTTTACATTTTCTAGGAGTTATTTTACACTTTTATCAGTTTTAAAATAAAATGCTCCCCGGATATTCTCAAACCTTCTGGACACATTAATATTATGATTCAGGGCTCGAACCCCGGTCAAATGTACTGAAGTTTTTTTCCCAGATTATGTTTTTCCACTCTCCCTCCCTGCAATTGCGAGTTCACTTCCTCACTAGAATAATTAGTACATATGTGTGTAATTTGAACAGGTAGTAAGACGCGGTGAAAAATAAAATCTGTTCGTGTTAATGTTCAAGACATGAACCTATTTTCAGTTTGTCCGCTTACATTTAAGGTGGGCTGATAGAGATTGTGAGCTAGGAGAAATATTTTACACTTCTTATAAAAAAAATCTAATAGTAATTTCCACCATTGTTTAATATCTGTCAAGGGTATCGTAGAATTTAATGAGATATTTTTCTCTTAATTTAAAAAGTTTCCTATCAAATGCTTTATTCAATGACAGCTATTAAAAAAAACGGATATAATTAACGTGTGTGGAAAGTTAAACTATATGTTTCGACTAAAGCGATATTATATTTATTTGGTCAAAAAAATGTTTGTTGTGAAAACTGAAAAATCACTGTGCTTAACTTACATCCCCCACCCAGTTTAAGGACGTTCAAGTAATTTTGAATTATTTTTAACTATATATATATATAGAACGTATTTTGGTAGAACCGCAATTTAATTGATTGGTTCACTTCTTTAGTCAATTAAACAACTTAAATTATGAATATATCAAGGAATTAATTTATTCAAATTAACATTGTTCGTTTATTAAACTTATTTTATAGCAACCAATAACTTATATATAAACAACTAATATTTATTCAACATATCATAACGATTATGAATAATCTGGGTGATACATATGTAATTACAACAATTCTTTGATTAATCTTTTTATTGTTAACACAATGCATTTTAAACCTTTTTACTCAGATAACAAGGTCTTAATATCAATCTAAACACTTATTATAATTTTGTGGAACTACGTTATTAGCTATATTTCAATTTTAATATGTTCCATGTATATTTATATTGTCAGCAGTTTTTATATGGGGAAGATTCACAAGTTAAGTATCTAGTCGATAGATAACTTTTTTACTTTTTTTATAGATTTTTATTAATTTTATTGGAATTGAGTAAATAGTCCTTGTCAACATTTTCTTAGGCTGTTATTGGTACAATTGATCATTCAAGTGACCGGTTGTTGATCTTTAGTCATAGTATTAATGGCTCCAATCTAGTAATATGACAATTCACACTTTTTATGCTTCTCAGTTAATTCTTTACAATATTCTGTTACTACTTAATAGTATCTTGTACAGATCCACAGTTTTACCTATTTAGGAAATCAATTTTTGCCCTTTAACAATCTCTGAGGTGATTTTTAGAAATGTGATTGTGTCTGTGTTAATTGATTTAATTTCTTGATTCAACATTTTCTCTTTGAATAAATTAATTCCTTGATATGTTCATATATTATATTTTTTAATTGACTAAAGAAGTGTATCAATCAATTTAATAGCTGTTCTACAAAGTAAGTTCCTTATAATATAAATTTCATCTTTCTCCTTACTACAATTAAAATGAATATAACTAAAATATTGATTATCTTGTTGGGAAGCAATACATTTTTTTTCAAGAATATATATATTTTTAACTTCTTTAATACTTTATTTTTATAAACCTAACCATAAAGTATTTATATTAGTTCATTGAGGATTAATTAATAAATTAAATAAATAAGTTAATGTTTTAGTAAAATTAATTACAATATTATAGAACACCTTAAATTTATTTATTCTATCTTAAAAGTTGGTCAATAAAGAGAGTAAAAATGTTTGCCCATTGAAAATTAAAACTTAGAAAACAGTTGAGTACTCACGTGAACAACGTCAAAAGGATGATTTATGACCAGGCCTAACAATATATTATAACTGTTAAATTGATCTTTTGCCCTTTCAAAAATGGGTAAACTAATATGAAGTGGTGTGGTAGCAGAGTTGGTCTAATAATTAAGTTGAGACAAGCCGGTAATAGCCTGTCCAAGAATTAAATGCACACGTTAATTTCCCAGATGAATACCGGTATGGCAACTTAAAAGACAATTACATCATCACTTTCCATCTGTAAGTTAATTTATACTTATTGACACAATGTGAGGATTATTACGCTAATAGGTTTATTATGTTTAGAACAAAAAAAACCCAACTCGGCTTGTTAATTACCATTTAAATCTTGATAATATTTTCAGCTCCATTCCCTAACCCCCTCTATCGGAGGGTTCTCCCCTGATATTAATTAAGAGTCAAATGGGGGCTGCGACTCACTTTCCACTGATTGGCCACGAAGCTTCGTCACTATTTCCCATGTGACGTTGTGAGACACTGGGGGTAAAATGGTCTATATCAAGTTTTTAATGGCATTGGATGCTAATCTGCATCTTGTTAATAACTATTATTATTATTATTATTATTATTATTATTATTATTATTATTATTATTATTATTAGCACTACGTCTTACTATGCCGTTCGGGTTAAACGCATTTACACTAATGTGTAATGGTGGGGGTGTTATGTTATGGAATGTAGGACCTACAATTTAACGTGGAATCCGAACCATGGTGGAAGCCTGGTATTCCCCACATTCACAAGTTGTGGTTAATACACGTCTTCTCAGAGGTGAAGGAAGGGTTTGGCCATCAGATAAATCTGTGCTGGTACCGAGGATTGAACCCCGGATCCCCAACACAGAAGTCTGACACCTTACCCCTAAACCGCCAGGTCACCTTGCAAATTATTATTTGTCTAAAGAGCTAAGCCTTCTTTGATTTGCTAAAGTCAAATTTTAACTGTAAGGACCTTATCTGACAGATAGAAAAACTACTAGATGTACTACTTTCACGTATTTATATTTTGATAGATATTTACCAAAATCTATGAATTAAAATTAATAAAGTATTAAAGTACTATCAATTTTGGTAGAAAAAATAAGTTTGTTATTTTTAAAAGATCCTTCATACAGAAATTGGACTCTATAAGCACGAATCAGTGGTCACGTGGACCAAATGTTAGGCACATCTTAAGTTCTTTGCTGATAACGAGGAGGTTAAGATTGGAATCCCGAATATATGTGATAAGGGTGTTATTTCAACAAGAATTTCCTACGCTACCTCCAAACCAATGCAGTTACATTTCCCCTAAACTCTACTTTGCTTCGCCTTACCGCGTTAGTGGAATTAAGTGCATGAGCCCAAATTGGAAGTGAGACGTAGATGGATGAAAATACTTTCCTTCTTTTACCAGAATTAATCCCCCCACCCCCACCCACCCCCCACTACCTCACAAGATCAGCCACTCAGCAATACAGTTATACATCCCACAATGATAGAAGATTAAAACAAAGAAACTGACGTTTAATACAATGAGGCGTATCTATACATTTATAGTATACAAACAGTACTGTACAATAAAAACAATTTAATTACTCATATTGTATTCATAATTGGGTGTAAAATGTGGGTCTAATGTTTGAATTTAAACAATGCCAATAAATTATATATTTTTAGCACCATGTCTTACTACCCGTTATGATAATGTGTTAGGGACAATAAAGGTTGAATTTAGAGGAAGTGCAGACGAAGGAGAGTCAAGAAACATTTAAGTAAAACCACCCTCAGTACACCCGACCAGTATTTGAACCACGTTCTCCCCCTTACCTGAAGTCTAATCTATTGTGAGTGAGAAGCCTTAGACTTTTTGACCACCGAAGTGGGTTGATACCAATTTGATCTTGTTATACGAATTTAGAAAAACAACTCACCATATTTTAAATTTTGAATACATGCTGTTACCTTCTATCAGTTCTAGGGTACTGTCATATTTTCTTTCATCAAAATTGTTTCAAATTAATCGAAACTACAGAATACAGTGGACTTGGCCGGTTTTATTTCCGCGTCATTGATTGGCAGGGGAGATTTTCACTTCCAAAGCTATCGAATATCCCAACCCTTTACCTAGCGTTCATTGTTGAAAATATGCATAGATAATAATAAAAAAATCTCTAACTTTGTCGATAGGGGTTTGAAGGTTTAATAAAGGGTTATAAGGCGATTTATTACTAAATGAATGGTTAGAAGAACATTGATAGTTTAAAACATCTGATATCCGATTATAATGAGGCTCATTTAAAAATATCTGTCCATTAAGACTGAAATCTTTTTTTGGTTGAGTTCGTTTTAAAGAGTCAGGAATGGAATTATTTATATAGTTTCCCAGAAAAAGCTAATAGGTAAAAAAAGAATATACCTAATGATTTTTCCTCGTTTCATTTTATAAAATATAATTTAATATAACCATTTAATTTATTTTTATATACAGAATGTTCTAATTGCTTTAGATTTCAAAAATAAACCAAATGTTTCCTACGTATAAAGAATACCATAGAACATGAGTTTCTGTTCCTGATACATAGCTCATGAAATACTATCACAATATATTTGAATGAACTAAGGCGTCACTCTAGTGATAGTTTGGACTGTCGATACATGGGAGGTGGGTGTTCAAATCCCGGTTGGGCTGTTTTTCCTAAATAATTTCATCCTCTATACTAATGTGGGTACACTTCTTCCAAACTCAGCATTCCTCATCTCTAACACATAATTATAACTAGTGAATGTACCTGTATCCCGGATGGGTAGTAAGACTCAGTGATCTCTCTCTCTATATATATAATATATCATAATCATCAATCCCCTCTGCATCCTTCACGTCATAAGAAAACAAAATAAAATTAATAGGCAACGTATATGTTTAAAAATAAACACATTATTAATATATATTTTTTATTTGGGTTTCTTACCACAGAGACAAACTAGGAGATTATTACTTTGAAAATGCAATCATAAGAAATGTAATATATATAATTGTATCTTATATATATATATATATATATATAGAGAGAGAGAATATATATATTCTAAGGTGTGGTTGAGAAAATGAACCCACACGAGGGTATAGAGAGGTTGGGAAAATCACATGGGGAAAATATATCCGGTGCCTTGACCAAGATTCGAACCATGACCTTTCCGTCAAGAACAATCCATTAAGCAAGCGAGTCTCATGTATTATACCACAAGGCCATCAGTGTGGATACATATTTGTTGACTTTATATATCTATGGTCCAATTAATATACACGACCCACTCCGATATTTGTTTTAGGACTATTGGTTGCTCTAATAGTGCTGATTTTATCAATATTTAGTGCGCGCAGATAAAATTATATATTACATTTCTTATGATTGCATTTTCAAAGTAATAATCTCCTAGTTTGTCTCTGTGGTAAGAAACCCCAATAAAAAATATATATTAATAATATGTTTATTTAAAAAAATACACGTTGGTTATTAATATTATTTTGTTTTCTTATGCCGTGAAAGATGCAGAAGGGATTGATGAAGATGATATATTAATATACATATAAATACCAAATTTACACCATTGTGAAATACAAGGTTAATAAGCTCTGAGTGTCAAGCTGATCTAGTCTGGTTTTCCAGGGATGGTGAGTTCTTGGTTAAAATATTGCCTGGGTAGACTGATAGTGGGTTTTCCAAAATGTATTATCATTTATTTTCTCCACTCATTTACTCGGAAATTAAAGGGTCTTAATCCATACCCTTCAGCGTAAATAACGAATATAGCTTGAATGGCCACTCAGATGCGATGCAAATAAATTCTTTGTTGAAAGTAAGGACTGGTAGAAAGAATTCTTGATCTGCATCACATTTGACATATTAAAATAAATATTCACATTATAGTAAAGACCCACATTTTATATTTAATATGTTTATTTGATCTTTGAGTATAATATCTAAAAACTCAATTATTTATTTACTGCAAAAATTGTTAAAAAAATAAGTGGTTAAACCAATTCATAGATTTGAGTTTAGCTATACATTTTATGTATTAATATACAAGTCCATGAAAATTATTATATGAATAAAAATTAATTGAAAATTTTTATAAAAATTATATTAATTCTCTTTACCTCAAATATAAGTACATGGACATAATCTAATATGATACAAAAAGAGGATGCACATACAATCGTTCAAAAATCCATAACGAGCACGTCATGAATAGTTATACGTACAAACAATCCTAGGTAATTGTTACTTCCTAGAAAACTGTTCCGGAAAACGGTCCTCTAAAACATTATATTTAACTATCGAGATCATATTTAGGGTGTTCATCTTAAGCTACATTATATAATTGCTGTAAGTAGTTGTCAGGTAAGGAGTCGCCCATATACAATAAAATGAATGTGAAAATAAAATGTATTACATTATTTTGAAAACAAGATACGTGTAGAAAACGGAAGATAATACAAATAATGCCATAATAAATTTAAAATACATAATATTTGAATTATAGCATGATAAATACTTATAAATAATTTAATAAATAGTATAAATTTAATTTCTTTTTACTTATGGAAATCAATCATTTATAATCTACCTTTAAATGAGGTCACATTTCTGTACTGAGACATTTTTAAAAATAAGTGTGTGGTTTCAAAGTATGAAAAATGGAGTTGAAAGTTATAAACATTTCAATATAAGATGGAAAATATTACACATTAAGGTTTATAATTACTTAACATTTCGTGAAAAGGTGAAATCACTCCATTTTCAACGAAATTTCACGCAAAATGTCAAAGTTTTCTGATCAACATAAATGGTTTACTCTAACAAAAGCCATTTTTAAAACCCTTACAACATAACATTTTAATGAAGTTGCTTACTTGGGGACTTAGAAGCTTCTGGCGAGGCGAGTTGCATTCTAAGCACTATTACGCTTAGACTCCAACGCACGAAAAAAAACGAGAGGGAAGAATATGAGCATTTCACTGTCTGAAGCTTCCAATTTACCTACTGATAAACCTTTCTCTCTTCCACTGACGAATGTAAACACACACTCTACCACTTGTCCCTTGACAACATTGAATATCATTTCAAAATTACCTTATTGTTTTTTATTGTAGAAAAACATGCTACCACGGGCCTTTTTACTTTACTTCCAGGCGTGAAGACTACTACAGACTACTATCGTGAACAAGTTGCCCAAGTTGTGAACCATTTGAAAAAATTTAGTTTAAAAAAAACTACTTTAGGAACAAATAAATTTTTTAAGATGATATGGGACTAATTTTAGAATTATTCAAGGATTTATGTTTTTGTTTCAATTTGTATATTTAAAAGTCAATGAATAAAGCGTAACTAGATTATCTTGACCTGGCATGACGTCACAGGTAGGCTACGTGCTTGATACAATCAAGCATTGTTTTAGATATATAAATTTTCAAGGCTGTTATTCCAATGAGAAATATACATTGTGAGGATGTTTGCCTTCGAGTAGCTGGCAACCTTAAAAATTGTAATCTTAATTTCTACACTTGTTAAATAAACTCAAAGAGGTGTCACATTAAACCAAAAGAAAAACCAAGGTTATCGTATGATTTGATTTTCACCAAGATAGTATTACACCAAAGAACTTTAAAACTTCTAAGCCTTTTGACTTTATGCTTGAGTTGAACAAGAATGAGGGACTTTAACAAGACAAACGACTTAACAAGTTCTAGACTAGGAATAATAATAAAAAATGAAAGAGTTTTAAAAAGATTGAGTTTTAAAAGAGTTAAAAGTGTCTGTTAAGTACTAAGCAAGGGTGCTTCTTGGGGAAGAGGGGGAAATGGGTGGTTAGGGGGTGGGAGAAGTGAGAGTGCTAGTGATGTATTCAACAACCTCATGTGGTTGGTAATCAAGCAACATCGAACAATTGAGTTGACTACGTCCATAAGCATGGTGTAAGCCAGTTGTTCATAAGGGCGTCAATCTATGTCACGAGGCACATAAAACCGACCGTGTGGGCAAATGGATAGAGCTAGTTTGTGAACTTGACGGGGATTGCTCGTCTCTGTTTTGCTCTTTTCCCCCCTCTTATCCCCTCTGTGGGATTCAATGCCACCTTAATGAGAAGCCCATTCAGGTGCAGAACAGAAGCTAGCTAACTTACAGAGAGCACCCCCTTCCCCTAAACATTCCCCCCTCTTCTTTTATCTTCATTTGCATCTGTTCATGACCAGGGGTTGGAACTTGTGAATGTTTTAAAAATATATGATCCCTTCGTTCTAATACTTACTGAGCCTAGCGGTGACTCGTAAGAGTACAGGATGAACATCTCGTTTCGTTCACGTTTGTCACATGGGAAACTTCATCTTGGGAAATATAATATACTCCGGAGGAGGTTAAGTATGTCTGAATCCAGGTATCTTGGATCTGAGCTGAAGATGCTAGTACAGTCGGTGTTAAACGTAATATATCTATAAAACACATATAATATATATAATTTATAATAATATACATATCAGGTTCAGGCTGATTAAGGTGGTTTAGAGGAAGTATGTACAGTACATCCTCATCAAGTTGTTTAACACACTAGTAGAATATCACATGTGGAACACTCTGCCCACTGTATTCGGTAGAGATGCAAACCCGGGTCTCACTACCACTGTCTCAGACAATGTGACTGCTGGTATAGATAAGCGCTAACTGTCCAGCCAATCTTGCCCTTAAGGCTTTTACAACTATAGGCAATTTTTTATTTTACTTAAAAGAAAAATACTCTCATATACAATTATCAGCATTAACTTAATTAGTTCGGATACTTGTTTATTCAAAAATTAATTCAGATTCTTACTATCACAGTAAAATTTGGTCCTTGAAATACTTAACTGTTTGAGGTTTTATTTAATCTCGTGAGTGGATTTATTTTAAAATCGTATATTTTTGTTTGCAGGACGTAGCACGCATATGAGAAAACAATATCAAAATATTGTCCAAGAAATCCTACTATTTTAAGCTACATTCTAATTTAATTAAAATTATAAACCCATTTATTCACATTCTAAATTAATCTTTTGGATTACGTTTGTATTCTTAAATTAAATTTAAAATCCAAACATAATTATTACTGTATTACATTTCGTCTTGCAGAAAAATAAACATAAAATGAAAAGGGAGGGATCTAAATTTTCCATTCTCATAGCCAATTGATCAAGGGCGTTGATTACAAGTTGATTACAAGTCAAGAGAGCTCCGGTTTGATGCCCGTCATATCCGTCTAGAGTAAATCGTTATGAGTGTAGTTTTCCGTTCAACCATGATATTGCAATCCTGTATGGTAGCCAGATAACTTTCCACGGTCCCACTATGAGGCAGCTTATAAGACAGAGGCGTAGTATAGTCTCGCGGTAATACCTTTCAGGGTAAATGAAGTGTATATCTAGTAATACGCGTACTGTTCTTGATTAAGTTAGTCTGTAAGTAACGTGGTGATGTATTGCCGTCCTCTTGTCTCTAGATAATACAAGCTAATCCTAATAATATATTAAAATGAGTTTGTCGTGACTGTTATTTTTTCACACAAAAACTTCTACACCAATTATTGCGCTGGAATATCGCACGGACATAGCTCGCTTCCGACCTGCATACAGTCTACTGTCACTACACCCACCACTTTGTATCAAGAGGGCCGCTACATAAAACTACTTTTATGTAATTTTTCTCAACTTCTGCTTATCAGATTCTTATTGGACTAAAATTTTATTGTTCCTTGATATGTTTTATAAATCGTTACATTTTTTTAAAAAAAATGGAGGCAATAGAACACAACATTTTAGCTTAGCTAGCGCCTAAGCTAGGGGAAGGCTGGAATTGGTAAGCCAGTGGTAATAATATGGCAATACATTCACTGTCCAAATAAAATAAGGGGATGAAAGCATAATCATATCATAAAACACATCCAGTATTAGGAATAGGTAGTTGGGTAGTACCCGAATAAAATAACACGTTTAAATACTGCATTTCTCAAACTAAATCTTGTTTTATTCAAATACGTTGAAATAATTGGCCTTTATCCCCTATTTACAAACCCCTGTTCAATTTTTCAGCTTGCTTAACCCGATGGCACCATGATTCTTGTAAGGGGTGAGCCCCACCATGCCTATTGCACGCACCTATCTTCTGAAAAGTGTATTAGATAAGAAGAGTCTCCCCTCTTAATTACTGTGGTAAACAGGTGCTAATTACACCTCAACACAACAGGTAGAGGAAGGCAATGCCGCTAATTAAATAGTTGAAATTGTTCATTGGGCCGAGAAATTGGATGACTTGTTTTCAGGGAAAACACAGACAAAGGCTGTCAGTGGGGAAGTGGCTTGAATAACACATTGAATGTAATACTTTGAATCAATGTTTTCAAATAGTGTGTTCTTAGCGGGGGTTTTATTTATAAATACTCTCAAAATTAAATTATATTTGGTTTTGATATGTTGGTTTAGTATGATATAATTTGCAAACAATTTTAAAAAGACTAAATATATTATAATGTATTTTCAGAAATAGTGTTAATGTTACTTATACTACTGTTGCTCTAAGCGGACTGATCACAACCAAGAATCTTACAAAGAGTTGAGTGGAGTTAATACGGGACAGCGGAAACAGCGATTTTAAAACATATAGTGTATCTAAACTTATCTGTATCTGTTACATTAATATTGGTGTAAAAATCATTTAAACATAAAATATGCCTTTCATCAATTTGAATATTATTATGAAAACCGTTCTATATTTCCATCAAAATATAAATCTGGAAAGAAACAAAGTCTCCCGATCATTTCAAGTTAAATATCGTGGAGAAATTTGAATGGAAAAATATTAGATTTGCTATATAATTTTAAAATTATGAGCATTTAAAACCTCGACCAACAAATAAAAACACTTTACTTTTAAAACTGTTTTGTATTTTTAAAGTTCTGTGTCGTATCAAAATAATTATAATGGTTTGTTATTTTTGAGTGACTGTAGCTTTTATTAACAAATTTATTAAATAAAAATTATTAATACTCCATTAGTATCTCATTGCTTTAAGATCAAGAAGAAATGCAAAATGTGCTGCTCTAGTATTTAATATTAGGGGAAAATGTTGTGTTAAAGCTATATTTTATTATTTTACTATGTTAGTTTGTATTTACATCGCTAAGAATTAAAATATATTAGGTTAATAGCTGTATAATAATCTAAACTCAATCTACGGGAACTGACTCAGGATGTAGGTATTCGAGTCTTGACTAGTTACATTAGTGGAATTTTAGGATGTTTATTTCAGATTGTGGTTTATCATTATGAGCCCAATGTAATTATAATGTATTTAATTAAAATCAAACTTTATAAACCCAAGATTCACTTCTTGCACTAAATCTTACGCATTCTAAAAAATGTACTCTACATGATGTATTGATTGCCCTTAGCTACTCCATACTTCCCCTTCTTGCACACACTCACGTGATCACTAATTCACCACTGTAACACGTCACCTGATGCTTCGTACCCTCAACTCTTATCACATTCCTATCAAATCGCTGGCGGACCACGGATCGATGCCAAGCTATATACCTGCCATGTCATGGTTTTTCTCCAACTACTCACTTATGGAATTGAAAAACCGCAATAATCTGACTGCTATTAAAGATCATACGGTCATTCAGTTACCCTAGAAAACAAACCCTAATGACAAAATGGATAGAGTAGCCTTTTTACTTGACTTGAATTAAGAAAAACCAATGTCTCCGAATCGCTAGCACGAAAATGAAAGGAATTCTTTGTGCATGATGATTACGTGTCATGGCATTCTTTATCGTATTATTCATTGCAAGTATTTTTTAACAGTAATTTCCTAGAAAAGCGGAATGTTTTCTTGCTAGGAATTTGACCTTACTTTTGTGAGGGGTGTTCTTTTGGCGGCAAGAATGTGGTTGTTAAATAAATTACTAACTAAAATCACGCGACCAATGTGGACAAATTTATGAATGCCAAACAAGTGACAAAGTTCATAGGCTCTGTGTGTGTGTGTGTGTGTGTGTGTGTGTGTGTGTGTGTGCGTGCGCGCTCTCTCTCTCTCTGCATCTCATCACCCATTCGGATTATCCAAGTATATACACTAAAGGCCCGTTGACTAATGCAAGTACATTAATTTGGCTGCGCGCGCACAGCTTGCACCGTGTAAACAGACAAGCAAGATACTAACAAACAAGTCCACTTGCATGTGAAAAAGTTGTTCACCTTCCAACTTTACTAATGCAAGTAAACAATTCAAAATTGTGGCAAAAAAAAATTGGTTGTGCGGGGGACACTTATTTGTGGAATGTTATGAAAAGCATGAGTTTTTGTGGAATTTTAATTACATGATTTATAAAGATAAGAGTGTGAGGGATAATGCACCAGAGGATATTGTAAAGTAATATCTGGCGTATATATTCTCAAGAAGTGTCCAAAATAAAATGTTATGTAAATATTGCAAATGTGTCTTGTGAGAGATATTATTTAATATCTGTAAACAAATGTTATAAATAATGTTATCAAACCCTTAGTTCCTACCAATACGTGGCATGTGTATTTTTTTTTATCTACAATCACAAAATATAATACACTCTGGTAGTATCGTGATTAGTTCCGGCAACATAATATTCGCGTTATCGGCAAGTAAGGTATGAATGGCCAGCGGTTTTCACTCGAAATCACCGACACGCTTTCCAGTCTCCATATTTGACACTTTAACGAATCTTTAAAAGTTTTAATTAATAATGTTCAGCCCATACATTTCAAACAATTTGTAGTAATGCTTTGGGAACCTGAGTATAGTATATATATTAGATACATAACATAATATTGTCTCATAGCAAACAAGATAGTTTATATTTAAACCAATATAAAAATTAATTTATTAATATTTTTGAAGAATATTTTAGGCCTAGCTATAATTTAAAGGGATATTTTGTTATTAGTATACCAACATTTAAAAAGGGGTTGGAAAAATCCCGGGTTAAGCCTATTTAAAGAAAATACCCAACCGAGTTTGAATGTATTGGGATTTATTGAGCTTATTTGAGTTTAATTTTATTTACCATATATGCTAAGTGAGTTAACAAGCAAACAAATATAATAATTATCTGGGATCAACTTAAATTTATTTTACTGTATTAAGGAATTAAGAAATAGGAGACATACTAATCACTAGATTTTCTATGTTGTCTATATAAAACATTTTTTAAATATGTCAACTAACTATGATAAACTGCGTTTACTGAAAAATTGTAATTTATCTGACCACCCTTTCTTATTTTAAATTCACCCTTCCTAGTTCCTAACACATAAGCGTAATTATTATATGCTTATAAATAACCTGAATGATAAATGAGACGCAGTAAAAAAAATGCACCAATAGAGAGATCAGTTAGCACAACTTCATTTTCAACCATGTTTTTAGAAGCGATACTAATAAAAGTGAAAAATGCGTGTCAACACAACAATCATGTTAGTAACCTAATACTGGTAAACTTGCATTAGTCCACTAACACCGTGTCAACGAGCCTTAAGGAATGAAAAAGGTGGAAATTTCGAAGGAATATACTCACACATGTGGGTGTAAGGAAATCGGGATAATGTTCAAGAAAACCTCTCTCACTATACCCAGAAGGGATTTGAACCCTAGCCACACTGTCACCAGATACGGCTAGAATGATTCCTTTATCCACATACACAGACCAAGATGGTTTCAAGAGAAAAGTCACAAATAAGCTGCGTGAGGAAGCTCATTCGTGAGATTGAGAGGGGTAAGACGTAATCGCACATTTGTGCGTGTGCGTGTGTGTGTGTGTGTGTGTGTGTGTGTGTGTGCGTGCGCGCGACCGTGGTACGTAATCCTTGTGTATTTTAGCTCTAGTTTTTTTTATTTAAATACTTTTTGTGTGTTTTTATACATATTATTTTGTTAAACTTCAGTTTAATTGTATTGGTTAAGTGTAAGAAAAGGCAGTAGCCTTAACTTCGCCATTAAAGTCGATTATTATTATTAGTCGATTATTATTATATGTAGTGTCGTTGTATGTAATACATCTAGACATCACAGGCAATGTTGGTAAATTAAGATAAAAAGGTTTAGTTATTGGTTTAGTCTGAAGATTCCATGATGTAATTGTATTTCAGAACTATTCACAATAGCCCGTTAGTTTTTACTTATTCAACCATAAATAAAAAGTATTTTTATATTTTACCCTTCATAATTCAAAAACATTTTATGTTCGTCATAACACAAATCATTCTAATTATTATTGATTTCATATATAAAATGAGTTTATTGCCTCGAATATCGCTAGTTGATTGCATAATAAAAAAATTTATCGCCTACGGCTTACAGGTAAAATGATTTCAAAAATGCATTTTTCACATATTTAATTAAAGTTTATTAAAAGCTATCTGAAATTAAATTTTCCGAACGAATGTTCAAAAAGGTAGATTAAACTTAACTAAGCCTAGTAATTATCAATTAATAATTATCAAAGATATTAAAATGCAGTGATATAAACTGCAATTGCTTTTGAAAGGTGATTAAACTATCCCACAATTTGTACAAACATATATTACAGTTCATTTTAAAGCATGAACCATAGCATTGTTATTATCCATGTATATGATTAAATTAAACATTGTAAAAGGTTTCAGTCTTGGTATTTTATTTCAAAATCAATTAAAATTACCAGGCAAGGGGATTACAGGAAGCCCAACAGCCAAGTGCCCGAATGTGACATAAAAGGATAACACGATGCTAACTAGACCTACGTGATACGTAGATGGGAGAGTGTATAATATTTCATTACTTCCAATTTTCACTTAGAAACCCGCCTCTTTTCTAGGTACAGTTTTCTGGTTATTTCCCTTCCTATTTTTCTTCGCTCTATATGGGCCTGCGGATTTCTCGGAATCTCCTACCCTCGTCCACATTCCTAAGGCCAGCCCTGTTTCACCTGGCTTTTGGTACTCTACAAACAATGCGCGTTGAAAACCAATCTCTATCACATCTCGGTGAACCTTTCTTGCTCTTTATTGTTTTAATATAAACTTCTCAAAAACACGGCCTACAATGATTTAATGCGCGACTATATTAGTATAATGTGTTAATAATGTTCAATCTGTGTGCTTTATTTTGTATCTAATATGTACTCCTTAAATGCGAGTGTTTAAGGAAGCTCTCCTCGCCAATTAATTATTAACAAAACCATACTCGAAGTCAAGACCATCGTTCTCAGATTTTCCTGGATATCCAGCCAATACATCACTCTAAGGAAGGCTCACAACATACATTCTTATATCCCATAGTTTGAAACCCGCCTCTGTTTTAGTGCTACTAAAACTGGTCCTCCGGAAATAAATGTAATCTTTCTTTAATTATAATTTTAATAAACAGATTGCTCACACAGAGAGCAATACTTAATTCTCATTTTTTGTAAAAAAAAAAATAACCAACTCACTCGGTATCACCCAAAGAACAACAAGACAATCAACGTTTATTAGATAATTTAAAATTTTATATATAGCCACACAATCACCATGTACCATCCACAAGGTCTAATGGGTGATACTTAAATCTAGATAATTTATCATCCTCCTTCAATAGTAACAACAAACTTTAACTCTTCTCCTGCTATCCCATCTCCAAAAGGCCAATCCAAACTTTCAATATCAGTTCAAAATTTAGCGACACAAGATATCTATGATACTTTGACAATGTGCAATAGCTATCTACATAACCGTTTAACTGTAGGGGATGGAACCATCCTAGATCCACCAGTTCTTCCCTTTCTCGGGGATAGTTCTTTTAAATTTATTATTATCATTATTTAAATAACAAACCATTGGTGTCACAAACGCTCTAATAATCTAGAATCCTGAAATATTTTAAAAGTGCGTTTAGACATAGATTTTAGCCCCGGACATTTTCCTTGAGCCTCCATTAGTCTCTCTGTTGTGATGAAGCCTCAGCATTGGCGCGCAAAGCCAAAGTCTAGGTTTTTGAATCTGTGTCCGGCCACATTTTTCACCTCTCTCATGGCTGTTATCATTGATGAGTATTGGTTCTCCTGTGTTTAAAGCAGTGATCAGTGATGGCTCTGAAAGGGCCGCAGTAATCACGTGTACCTAACATACGAGGATCTATCAATATGCCTTTTGTAGAGAAATCCTAATGACGCGTCGTGCAAACTCAATTTCCAACCTGATGGAAGCCCTTCACGCCAGCTTTGTACAGGTTGTACGAGGGTAGGGGGTAGAGGTCGTCGGGACGCCCTTCAACTAATGACGCATGGCGCCTAGAATATTAATTAGAATTACTAGTAGTACTAGTAATAGTACCAACCATCCCCTCCTCTGAGAGGCGACTGTGATCTAGTTTTCCCCCTCTCCCTCCACCGACCCCTTTCAAAACAAAAGAGAATTCACTTATTGTAAATCATAGTGGGTAGTCGGATGGAGCTAGTCAACATGCAAATGGATCTTCAGCGCTCCCCATCACGAATCACCAGTTTCCCCTGCGTGCAAGAGTGAGCTAGGTTCACTTGACATTGGTTTGTAGAACGATTGTTTCTTGAAACAAGTTTATTGCTTTCTCTACTCGTAGTTATTGATTATCAAGGATTTTTTAAAATATATTCTCCATCCGGACCAGCTGATTATTTTCATTTTTAATTTAGGGAGGGGCAATGTACTGTACAATAACTTATTTTGCATCAAGATTCACGTGAGAGTTATAATATTATTATTTTAATACCACCTCTTACTAATCGTCAGGGTATGCTTACTAACTACGCTAATGGGCTTAGGAATGAATAAGTTTATATTTATAGGAAGTGTATCAAAATTTGCGTTTGAAGATAGAATGGAAAACTATTTAGTCAAAACCACCCTTAGTACACCAGACTGAGATCCTAACCTCGATCTCTCCGTCATTGGCAGTCTAGGTTACTGTGATAGTGAAGTCTTAGACCATGCGGCCACTGAACTGGATATTTATTATTGTTAATATTCTTATTATTGCTAGGTGTTCTGTCTTACAACAGGTCCATTGTCAGTGAGCTTAGACCATCAATGCACGGCCTTCCTCATCCTCCTTCAGCTTCTGGGAGCTGATGGCGAGAGGAGAGTGGAAATCCATAAAGTAAAAACTAGCTCAGCTCACCCATTCGGGATTTGAACCTCAAGCTTCCCATCACCAGCAAAAAAAATATAGATGAGAGTTCAAATTTATTGGAGCTCTTAAATAGAACTAGTTATTTGGTGATTAACAAAATTCGCAAAATATGTACTAAGCATATTTTTCACCATGGGAATGCTCACAGGGGCTGGAATCTTCTCCAGCATGGATGGAGGAATAATAATTCAAAGCTAGCCTCACTCAGTTCAACTCATTGTGGATGAACATGGGCTGGAATCTTCACCAGCATGGATGGAGGAAGAATTCGAAGCTAACCTCACTCAGTTCAACTCATTGTGGATGAACAGGGGCTGGAATCTTCACCAGCTTGGATGGAGGAAGAATTCAAAGCTAACCTCACTCAGTTCAACTCATTGTGGATGAACAGGGGCTGGAATCCTCACCAGCTTGGATGGAGGAAGAATTCAAAGCTAACCTCACTCAGTTCAACTCATTGTGGATGAACAGGGGTGGAATCCTCACCAGCATGGATGGAGGAAGAATTCAAAGCTAACCTCACTCAGTTCAACTCATTGTGGATGAACAGGGGTGGAATCTTCACCAGCATGGATGGAGGAAGAATTCAAAGCTAACCCCACTCAGTTCAACTCATTGTGGATGAACAGGGGTGGAATCTTCACCAACATGGATATAGGGTGGATTGACTCAAAGAACCAATTAGGTTTAGGCACACAACACATTTATTTTGGATTGATGTAATACGCTTAGGGATTAATAATGATAATTGCATTTTCAGGTGGGTTACTTTTTGTTTTTTCTTAAAAAACTTTTCATTAATGTTATTAGATTTAAAAGTGGGATAATATTTTAAGAATCCAAATAAAAAACCACTCATTTTGTCAAAATAAAGATTTGAATATATTAATTGCATTAATCTATTTAAGGTATTTAACATGCACTTTCTGAACTGAATGATTATATCAGCAAACAAGAATTTCTATATGTGAGAGTGAAAGGGCCTACCAATTTTTCCGGGAAGGTATTTTTACATATCCTGCAAAGTTTTTTTCTATACCACAATCTACATGGAACCGATTGCTTTACTTCCCCTTCGATGGAAGTTGTGCTACGGATTTTTATTGCTCAAGATAAATCCACCTACCCCAGATGGATTTGAACCCACAAACATTGGGTCCTGAGGCAAGCACTTTACCCCAATACCACCAAGGTCAACAATACTTAATTATATATATATATATATATATATTATTTTTTGCGCATCTGGGCAACATCATATGTAGCCTAATGTTGGAAATATTGGCAGTACTAATGTACTGTTGTCCAGGGAACGCCTGAATGTACTAATAGTACATCCTTTCTATGGAGGCTCTTTCCATGTCCCGATAAATCATCTTATAAGATGGGGGTGTAAAATCAGTGGAAACACTTAAAACTTAACTCAAGCCTAACTAAACCAATTCTGCTGACCGTTGAGTAATTCCCCTTTTGGCCAAAATACTCCATGTAACAGCCGAGAATCTAGCCCTGGACTCCTAGACTCGTAGCCATGTGCACTGACCACTACACCACGGGGCCGGTTACAGCTGCAGATAATATGACTTGACGTATGAATAAGTGAAAGTTGATCTAGTAACTTTTCTAGAGGTGAGATAAGGTCCTTTCTATGAAAACTGTACTCTAGTTCAAGCGTAAAATTAATTAAATCAAGAGCTTGGTTGCCATTTGGGAAAATTATCGATAAAAAGGACTTTTATTTTAAGGGCTAAATTGATATTTGTATAAATGTTTTACTTATAATTATTTTTTCTCGAAATTTTGCTTCACATGACCAAATTGATTTGATGCATTTTATCAATAAGAGGTAATTGTACTATATGGCTTTAAACAAATAAATCCCCTTTTTTCTTTGTAAAAGGTAAAATTTACTTTAAAATAATTTTCGTTCCGAAGTATCTTTACTAAGAAAGTAGCTTATACAAGTAGCTAAATACAAATTATAATAGCCTACCAAAAATTCTCAAATGGGATTTAAGGATGTTCAATCTGGTTTTAAATTATATCAAATATTAATTTATTATTTGGGGAAATAATTTGTTCTCTCTTCACTAACATAATGTTTGTATAAAATAAGCTTTGCTATGAACTTCTTGCCATATCTTTTACATTAGTATAAAACACTATCATATTTGCTGAAGTTTTGATAATTTAATAGTAAAGCAGGTATATCTCAATACAGTCTTGTGTTAAAACTAGAAAAACCTAGAGCAGTCATCATTACTGCCTTAAGAATTCAATGTTTCATCACATCCGTAGTTATTGAAGTAACATATTGTGTCCAAGTGACCTTTCAAAAAATAAAATTTAATATGTAAAAAAATCATTTCTATCATAAATAGCTATAACTGGCTTTACGAAACAATTTTTCCTAGATAACCCAAGAGCGGTCAATTTGATCGTTTTAAGTTCAATAGCTGTAAATACAGGATGATATAGTGCTAAACAGTGCTACAGTACAGTATTATTAGGAATGTAATATACTATTTGTCGCGTATCTCGGCTTTATATTGCAATTACTCTTTATTTTTAAGCAGTATAGTGGGAATAGCAACGGAATTCTAAGAAGGAAGGCAATAAGAATATTGTTCTATTTTTATTTCAGAAAATATAAGATGAATCCTACGAACACATTCCTCCAGGAAAATGTTATTTTGCAGTTCACACAATGGCTGAAAAAAGGATGTAATATCACTGTGAAGGATTTGAAGCTGGCATGGAGGCTCAAAGCATAGGAATCTAGCACTGTAGGGACAGTGAGCCGTGTCAGGAGAGAAATCCCAGAGTCTGTGAAGACATCTATAGCTCCGTTGTACGAAACCACTATCCTCAAGAATCAGAAGGACATTATATTGACCAGGGAAAGAAATGGAAGGACATCCTGCCCCTGAACACGCTCCACCAAAGTGTTGCTAAACTGTAAGTAAGAAGACGCTCCCAGAAATGGTGGAATTCTATAACTCTAGTAAGTTCAAGTACTCTATTGAGGCTGTTTCTCGGAGAGGGTCAGTATAATATGTGTTCTACTACATTCTTGACTTAGTAACCCGAAATGAGTGGGCAATCTACAAGAAGATCACCAATTAGAAACTCTCTTGGCACAGATGTATACTTCAACTGGTGAACAAGCTATAGAAACAACACAAACACTGCCAGTGACAAGTGCTTACTACATGTAAGAGGAACTAAACATTGTTGACAGTTGTTCCACCTGAAACAAAGCTGTTGTTGGCCATTGTTCAGGTTCAGGCATCTAGAAGTCACGTGCCTCAAGTACCAAGAGAGTCTGTGACGCCTGAACATTTCTCATATTTTATTTTTTTGCTATTATTCTATTATTTTAGTATAAATTTATGTATGTACTAGAATGAACCTGAAAGAGATCCATATAATGTAATGAGGGGGACTGTATGGAACTACCTCAAAATATGGATAGGTGGCGTAATTGTGCAATTGCAGCAATTAAATTTAATGTTCCTAATGACATAGATAAAGTAAGTAAATGTTTGAAATCTTTATAATCGTACATTTATAGAACAATTTTTTTGTCTAATTCAGTACTACATATTATTGTCATAATATGTAGCCATACGCGGTGTGAAATATATAACGTGAAATAAAAAATAAATAGCGATGAATTTTAATTAATTATTTTTACTATTACTATCATCATCATCATCATCATCATCAAGCATGTGTACGATCTCAACTGGTGAACTGTTCTAGTCTTACAAATAATTGTGTTCCAATATTGCTAACTCCTAATAATTTCAAGTTCCCTGATTCTATTCGTCCCTATACGATGTATAGTATTATAACTTCGTTTTAATGACATGTATAAATGTATAGGGATTCTAGTAGAAAATATTTAAATGCATGTTAATGAAAATAAATCATCAACCATCATTCAAAAGTACGATACAACGTTCGAAACATACATTTAAAGAAATGGCGCATATTGCATATTGTTTATAAGGAGAGGTCAAATGACCGCTGTTGGGCTTTCTGGATATAAGCCTACACATGTGTTTGGAAAACCTAGTGTTAAAGTCGTTTTTATAGTAATGACAATGTTAACTAATCTCCCCATCAATATATATTCTAGAACGAAAGTTTGTTAATCAAGAAAGTACGAATGGTCTCCTCCAACCCAAAAATGAGAAATAATTAATATTCAAGATCTTCTTAACACAATATCCTGGTCAATTTTAGAAATATTTCCCTTCAACAGAGGCGTATTTACACTATATGCCCACTAGGCCCGGACCTAGGGGGAGGGGGCGGCTTTTTGGGGCAGCACATTTCAAATAACATTATTTTAATTTTAATTTTAATATTTTGTTTTTAATAATTTCGTTTACATGCCTGATTTTCTTTCGTAGAAATCTTTTCTAGATTACTAACTTCCCTCCTTCACCCCCCCTCAACACACATCTCTTTCCTCCGAAACCTCCTAGAACCCTTAAAAATGGGGGGGGGGGGGCGCATATTATAATTGTGCTTAGGGGCGCAAAAATTTCAAATCCGCCACTGCCCTTCAATCGTTACTTGTATCATTGATGCAGTGTACCACTAATTTGTGTATTCCTCCTTCTTGGTCCATTCCATCTCCCGCCGCATACATCTCGTATTCGCTTTGACTTACCACGTTATTCCCTGGTCCATTAGCACACTAGCGCCCCACGCACAAAGGTGACCATTAACGGTGGCGAAACTCGGGACTAAGCGGTGAAGAGAACCTTGGCAAAGACGGGGAAAGGAGGGGGTTTCGCCATTTCCAAAACAATGAGCCCCGCCACACGATTCATGTTCAATGTAGTGGACTATTATGCTAGCACTTAGCAGGCTGGGAACCTTGTTATCTGTGCCTCCCCCACCCTCCCCCCTCCTCTTTGTTGAGGACTGTAGGGGATTCGGAAGTGTCGTTTTACTAGAGACACAAGGAGACAAGATTCTCTGAAATATTCACGCAAATAGAAATAACTGTAGTGCTAGTAGTGGTTGCAACATCTTACTTATCCTAAACCTTAGATCAGTCCTTAGTGCGTTTAACTACTGAGCAAAGGGTTTGAATCCTTGAAGTGTTGAAGACTCCTCATTGGCGAACGCGGATCTTCGTATTTCCAAGTGATGACTTCCTGGCCAGGAGACTGAGTGTTGTGTTTGTTATAGAACTAAGTAAGTTTGTGTGCCATCTGCTGGTATATTGAAAGGTTTCAGAAAACGTATGTTAAGTACCCGTCCCATTAAGGTTTACATCCTATCTCCTCTCGAATGCTGGTACAAGGTCGGAACCACCCAGGGGGCAACACGCGCGTTCAAAATGGGTGGGTGGCAGAGATTATAAAGGGCATTGGCAAAATACAACCAAGATTTGTTACAGCAGCCGGTGAAACATTATGTGCAGACTGATTATATTATATTATATTTGACTACTTGAGGCTACCCAGAATGTATTATAGATACTAACGAAACATTATGTGAAGGAAGAAATAAGTTACGTTATTCTAAGGCTACTAGTAGAGCTATATATAGTTTTAAAGACAGTGGATAGCAGGAATGATGCTTCAACGGGGCAGCTAGTTTTTATTTTAAAATTTTGTTCTAGTGTAACGTCCACTTCTAACTCATATACTAACCCTACTTACTTACTCTATGGCACTAGGATCCCGAAAGTTTATTGCTGAACTTTAAAAAGTAGGTCACCTATCCTTATCTTCAGCTTGATCTATGCAGTTATCCTTCCATCTGCTTCTAGGTCTTCTCATTGGGTTTAACAGTATAACTAAGGTGCACAATGTGCTGTTCGCCGTAATATATGAGAATATATCACCCTAACTAGGTTCCGTAATGAGTACAGGGTATGCAAATCATCATTATGTAACCTCCTACACTCCCCAGTAGTATCATCCCTTTTAGGACCTGGTATCATCCTCAGCACCTTGTTCTATACACCCTAGAATATAAACATTTGTTCGTCATGTGAGGTAGGAGACCACGTTCCACACCCATAAAGAACAACTGGTAAAATTATTGTTTTGTATATTTTGAGTTTTTCATTCCTTGACAGCAGGCAAGATGTCAACATGTACTAACTTTGAAAATTAAAATTTATCAACAGCAAACAGCGAACCCAAACGCGTTCTAGTGTTTTACCACACTCATTTACTAAATTGTTGTGACGCTCAAATAAATGTACACTCGATTTACATAAATCTTTATTTACATTATTGACTAAAACATGTTTATAAACTACGCTCTAATATTATATAAATATTATTTTTGGACTTGTGTTTTATTTTTTCAATTTCTATCTCCAACGCCATCCCTATCAATCTCATACCATGTGACTAAACTTCACACATGTACACACTGTTGGAATAAACGTAGACTTATTAAAACCATGACAGGCATTATAACACCACACTATTAAAGTTTTTTTTAGTTTTATTCACCGCACCTTACTTACTGCCTGTTCAAGCTATACGCATGCATTATAGCTATTTTAATGGGGTAAGGATAAGGGAGGACGCATTTTAGAGGTAATATACCCACATTTGCGTAGAGGGAGAGTGTGAGACCATTTAGGGAAAACCACCCTCAGTAGACCCAGCTGGGATCTAACCCCGATCTCCCCATCATCAGCAGGTCATCTTAACACGAGAGTGACGCCTTTAACTATTCGTCCACTGAAGTGGGTTACTACAGTTAACTTTTCATTGAATTCTTACAGTAAATTCAAAATGTACTGTATTGAACAAAAAGAACCACCACCGACGAGAATCGCTGAACGGACACTAGGGTAAGTGGACGTACTGTTTTCCCGCCAACCTTCAGGTGTACTCCTGCTTAGGCAAAACAAGCTTAGGTCCCAATTAGTCCGGACTGACGAGTTTGTACTGTCCTGTAAAACTGACACATGAACAGGTGATCTATCGAACAAGTTATTCGGGATCGTCTGCGTGCTAGAATTATTTAGTTTGTTTTTACCACCGTGGTAAATTTAAGTTTGCCAGCTCTCACTTTTACTGACGGCGTGTGCTGGTTGTAGCTTGATATTTCTTGCGTTCATTGGAAGAATTCCACATGTACTGAGTTCAAATATTCAGCCAATGTTTCTAAAACTTGTCAGACAAAATAATTGTCAAATTTTACATTAAATTGGCCTATATTTTAAATTTGAACAATTTGCACATTATTTGGATTACGAATATGAATCTAAATCCTAATCCCCACCCTCATTTGTACATCAGGTGTGATGGCAATGCCATTCTACAAACTGCAATAAAAGCCAATACGCGAGTCAGCCCATTTTAAAATGTGGGTAGCACGCCAAACAATTTGACATATTGAAAATAGCTTCCGCACGCAATGATCTTGGTGAACCCTGGTCTATGCCATAGTGGAATAATCCAAGGTAAGCTTGCTACTTTACAGACGGTACGTGTTATTTAAAAAGAGTGTACACGTTCAGCGCTGGTTCAAGCGTTTATTTCTGCAGTTTACTATTTATTCTACAAATAGAAGAGACTGCCCGAAACGCTAGAGACAGACTAGTTGTCGTGGTCACAAGAGCAATTGTTTTCAAACTGGATAGGGAAGGGGGCTGATGCTATTGTTGAGAATCTAAAGGAGCTCACACACACACACACATACACACAAGCCCTGTGTCCTCAACATCCTTTTGTCTCGGCACAGATGGGGTGCGAGGTTAGGGGGTGGTTTTGCGGAATTCTGGGAGCCATCCTATTGTGACATAATCAAGTGTTGAATTTCGGGGTGGGTTTTTGGGGATGGTTGGGAGGAAGGGGTTGGGAATGTCGCCTACTCACAATGGGGGTGGCTACGTGCTTTGAGTACGTGCTTGCCCTTTTTTATCCTCGGTGTTGCGTAAACACTCATTTATGTGAAATATTCGGGGCATTGACAGAAGGTTTAGTTTGGGATGAAAACATAGAGGTCGGATTTGGACTTCTTTGGCAGCATTTCAAGTGTTAATATAATAACATATAAAACATCATATTAACACTCTAAATGCAGTCAAAGAAATAATTATAAACCCTGATTAGGATATTAGGACAGCAAGGAACTCTTTTTCGGAGGGAAAACTTCGTAAACATTTTCATATGCCACTTTTCATAACCTTCCCACATCAGTGGTCAAATGTCCTGGTGCTTCACTCGCGTGTTGCACCGGATAGCTGGTCACGGGAGATCAGGGTTCAATTCCAAATTGTATATCAAAGGGGTTTTTCCTAAATGGTTTTCTAAAAGCCTTACTCACAAATGAGGGAAAATTTCTTATACAATTAAATATTTTGCATCTTTATTTCATTAGTGTAATTAATATTTTAAATGACCTGAATGACTACTAATAAGTAGTGACAAAAGTAGACAAGAAATTAAAATTACCAATTTAATGTAATTACAAACGTTATCTGATAATAAATGGTACGAAACAATAACACAACATTTTCTCATATTGTGTATTATAAATTCGAAGACAATGTTCAAAAATTTGTTTTCAATAAGTTTTACTTATGATAACAAACACATCACAAAAAACAACACAATAAAAATAAACATATCACCACAAACAGAACAATAAAACTCTTGATTTATAAAATTTAGATTACATTGTTTCATTATTCACAACAAATTTCAAATTCTCAAAAATAGGCTATTTGTAAACTATCCTAAAACCTATGTAATTTGTGAGAATAAAAACGTATTCTTACTTATTATGTTCCCAGATGCCCATTTTGAATTCAACCTTTAGGTAAATTTTGAAGAATGTATTTTTTTTCTATAATTTGTCATAAGTAAACTAGTGCTAAAAATATTTTAGAGTCATTATTATTATTATTATTATTATTATTATTACCATTAGGTGTTCTTTCTTAGGACAGGTCCATTCCTTTTGTCAGTGAACTTAGACCACCTCCTATTTCAATTCCCAGAATTTTGTCCGTTCCTTCAAGTGGTCCAATATTTGACTCCTCCTTCTTCCTAAGCTCTCCCTGACCCTCAGCCTTTCCTTCCAAGATGTTATGTAAAGGGATTATTCTCGTAGGGATGTGTCCGATCCACTTTGATTCCCACCGAGGAATCACATCCAAAATGGTTCCCTTCTGACCAACTCTTCTTAGAACTTCTTTATTTTTCATCCTGTCTGTCCACCTTATCTTCTCAAGTCTTCCCCAGCACCCCTGCGTATTTCTGTTCCATATATGTTGCCAGTCGATGAGACAAATATGAGTCATTCAACCATCTACATTTTACTGCACAAGTTTAACGAGTGTATATCTATAAGATATAAACAGTGATTCAATAGTTCCAAAACAGAAGAGTTCACGCTGTATAAAGAATAAAATTTGTTATTTTATGCTTTATGCAATTAAAATGATTGAATACCTATTTATAGCTTATAATTATACTCTTGTTAAATTGTGCTGTAAGGTTGTGATGGTCGAATGACCCTAGGTATTTTTTTCCCCACCAAATCTTACTACTCATCTGGTCTAATTGCATTTAATTACACTTTTGTATGGAGGCCGAAGGTAAAATTTAGGGTAAAAGTAACCACATCTGCTTTGAGGTATAGTAATAAGCCTATATAATTTATGAATGATCACCCTTAATACAACCAGCCCGGAATACAAACTCCTACCCTCGCCATTACTGGCAAATCAAACTAGAAGGGAGATGAGTAGTAGTCCGCATGCCCACCAATTCGAGTTTCGTCAGAGCTACTTCTCAATACAATGTTATCTTAGTACATATTAGTTTGAAGCGGACTTAACCTGAGGCAACCAACTACGAAGAATATGTGTATAGTGTACTGAGGTTTTTTATAAATGGTTTTAAACTCAACCTCTATCCAAATGTGTGTACATGTCCTCTAATTTCAACCCTGTTCAATCCAAACATATTAATGTAATTAGTACAAACACGTGTAAAACCCAAGGGGTGGTAAACGCGGTGATAAAATAAAATAGGTGTGGAAATTAAAGTATGTGCTTTTTGTTTTCTTTTATCATTTAATTAGTTTTTTGTATTTGGTAAACACCGGGTAGTTTTGGCGTATGACCTACGAACTAGCTTAACCACCAATAACGCACTGAGTACAACTCCTTAACGAGCTATTCTAATAGTTTAGTAAAATGATGAGCTCAAAAACAAATCAATGTTTCAGTCCCCTTTTAGTATCAAACCAAGGTTCCTCTAACCTGTAATCAACGACCCTCTCCCCTAGGACTGCTGTGTTGAAAGTTTATTGAGTTGTTACCCTCTAATTTCTTAAGAGAGTCTTATCTGAGGGAGCCAAGCGCCTGGTACTACACTCATTTGTCATCTCACCCTCTTAAAGTTGACATTTACTGCGATATAACATGCATATTACCTCCACCTCTTGTACTTGAGTGCACTGCGCAACCTCCCAAAAATATACTACCTACTTCCGGTGTCAAAACACTTCCGCCATCCACACCACCAGGTCATCTTGTGTTGTTATTTTTTATGATTGCGTTGTCGAGGAAAACGATGATTTGTTTTCGAGTGGTAGGTTAAGTGATTATACTCCCCTCCCCCTCTTTCGCCCTAGATCCCAACTCCTTTCACGCACGCCATACGGCAATAAACGATCACAAGTTATCTGTCTGTCTGTCCTCCTGTGTGTGTCAGTTCGTTAACGTGGTAACAAAAGAACACGGAAATGTGATGTCCACTTATCGCTGTAGCCCACTGAATCACAGATTCACGCTCCTTATTCATTAGTTCACCGGGTTAGTTCGGTAACATCTCAGCCTTCAAACGTTTGGTGAACTCAACAGGTACTGTACATCTTTGCCGGAACAGCTCTCATCTGTGGTAACGAAGTCTAAGACGTAGATGGGATTGTTGATTGGAACATCAAAGTTAAAATCTTACCATTGTGTACCGGAATGGTGATTGTCTTCATGTGATATCATTGTAGTTTTTGCCTCCTTTCTTCATGGTACTAATGTAGGTGCATTTCCTCTAATCTAACTTTCTCATCCCTATTCTTATAGTTATCGATCAGTAGCTTTTGTTTCATGAGGTCCACTTACCAGAGCGCTGAACCATGTTGCAGACATTCAGTAATCACGCGTTATTTAGGAAGTTGTTAGTGATGTCAAAATACATTTCACACGGAAATGTGGTTGACTGGTATCAACATGTGTCTATAGTACTTAAAAACCATAAATATATCACACACACATATAATATGTATATCGCGCGTCTGGGCTAGATCATTCGTAGCCCAGTAGTGGAAAGATCAGTCAGTACCAAAGTACCGTTACCCAGGGGACGCCCGAATGTACGAGTACTAACCGTACATTCCCTCCGTGGCGGCTCTTTCCATGTCCCGATGAGACGAGGAGAGGGTGATAGTGAGTACGAGGGTGTGGAACCAGTGGAAACACTTAAACCTAACTTAGACTAATCAACCAAACCCTGGTGGCCGTTGGAGTAACTCCCGTTTCGGAAAATATACTCCAGGGGCCAGCCGGGAACTGAGCCTGGAGTCCCTTGGCTCATAGCCACCACGAGGTCGGTTACCTTAGTATTAAAAAAATACTTAGATTAATTTTTTAAAGGTTCACCCGTGTTTAAATTGGTCATGTCAGAGGGTATTCCCCCTCCCTGAGCCACAAGTGGGGGGTGTTCTAGTAAGAGGATCCAGTTATTTCGGAAGATCACAGGAACATAAAAGAACAAGAAGTGGAATATATGGAGGGGAAATGGAAGTATTCTCAGATACGCTCTTGAAGACTGCTCGTGGTAATGTGATGGGAGGGGGGAGGGGGGAGAAAACTCTCTCGCCTCTATAAAATAAGGGGTTGGAGGGNGGGGGGAGAAAACTCTCTCGCCTCTATAAAATAAGGGGTTGGAGGGGGTGGTTTATCCGTGGCAGCTATTGAAGAGTGTAATCCAGAGTCGTTTATCCTGTAAGGGAACTTGGAGAACCGTCGTCAGAAATAAGTCATAGCAACCTTCCTCAGAGTTGATATGGCCTGAAATGATGGATATATTCCAAGTGGACATTGGCTCATTCCCAGGTCGAGCCTATATAATTTAGTATTTATGTATTTTTATTTTAGAGAAAAATTTGATATGCTAATAAGATAATTAGTAGAAAAAATAAAGTTTAAATTAGTTACTTCTGTTTGTAATTAAGTAGGCCTACCTTTAGAAGTAAAATTACAAAATTTCATCAAAGGACAGTCATTTATAAACATATTTATTTATTTTCTGCAGGCATTAGATGCGCTACATCGAGTTAATAAGAAACACAATCCTATATGTTTAAAATATAAGATTTTTAATAAATTAAAAATCTTAATGTTGGATCACTAATTTACATATTTCTTTTGAAAATATTTATAGAATGAAATAAGATACATTAAAAAATAAACGCCTGAACAAGTATAGCAATTTTTCTTATAAAAAATTACAATTACAATGTATTCAAATAGCTATTTTAGTTATCTTTAGGGTGGACATGTAATGAAGGCGAGACATAATCAGTGCTTTTGAGTTTTTGTATCAATACATTTTTATCAAAATAAATCAAATATGGCCTCAGTACAAACATAGAGTTTAATTTTCTTCTCATGGTGACCTCAACAGTTCTTAAACATCTTTCAAGGATGTCCTGGAAATTAATGACAACTTTTTATCTACAGTTAAAATGTTTGTCATCAAATGCTGCTATGCTTATGAGTTTCAAGACAGATACTCAACAACTGTGTGTACCTCCATCTAACGAAAATGAAAATCTATGTTTCTAATAGAGCAATATTTTATTTTAAGACCAACAAAATATGTTGATATAAAAACTGCAAACACATTGTCCCTTTTCGCGTCCCCTAATCCCCACGTTAAGCGGCATTGGTGATATGAGTCGTCCCTTGAGGTGGCCCTGCACTACACGGAAACCTTAAGGAACTTCTTTATACTCTTGCAATGTTGAGCCAAGTGAAGACAGATGATCAAAGCTAGTGAGGTGGAAAAGTCCAAGTCTTGGAGGTCATCAACTATTGTTGGTTAGAACATTGTCTAACCTTTCGGAAGTGACTCAAAACATTGGACAAATGAAACCTTCCATTGCCCTTAAAAAAACAAAAAGGAAACGCAAGTAAAACAAATTGCAGTCATGAGTAAACCTCACATAGCTTGAAACCTTAAAAAAAGAAAAAAAATCATCTGATGATGTTGTCTATCCACAGAAGGTATTTTTTCCCTCGACCTAAAACTTTATTTCTCCCTCCGATGCTATTAATCAATTTGTCAATTTATCTCTGTCCTGTTGTTTCGCTTTGCGTATTTTGTTTTACTTGGCATCATTGTGAGTCTCGATATGCTTCATTTTATACGATTTGTCTCAAACTCCACAGAAGTGTGTTTTTATATTTCATTTGTGAGTTACTATTTTATTTCACAGTATCTTTTAAATAACAGATTTCGCATTATTTAATATGGTATAAGAGAATAAAAGTAGAACTGGAGAAAAAATAAAGATCCCAATAGTATCCTTGAAATATTTTTAAAAATCTCACTCTTTAAATTAAAATATATCAGAATATTGCAAAATACATTTATTTTTCCAAGACATTAAATTGGAGTATTTATTAAAACATTACACTCCTTAACATTAAGGGTAAAGCTGAGGGTGGTAATTTTAGAGGAAGTAATGAGATGTTGAGGAAACAATACTGTTAAATCGCATGTGTAGGAAACCCTCCTCAGGACTAACAGTTTAGCTCCTAGCATAAGATTCACTGTCATGGGCTACTAAGTACGATGTGAGCCTAACACCTTGGACCTAGTGACCACTGATGCCACTGATAGATAAGTAGATAACAAGTTATACAGGTTTGTTTCTGGTCGACACAACAATATATCTTAAGAAAACGCATTTAAGAAATAAAAATGTTTCGTACAAAGTTGCTTGGTTTTGAGAGGCTGACAAAATGACATAATGTATTTTTTATTTAGTGAACTTATTCAAGGTTACCTCAAGGTTAGCTTTTGTTTTTCAAATGGAACCCTGTAATTTTTATTTCAGAGTAACTTTTTTACCTGAATTCTATTTATGATGATATTTAAATAATTAAAGAATTGCGGTTGCATAATATGATGGTTTTGGAATGGTTTTTATTTCATTTTATTCCCTACTAGAATACTTGAAATTATCTTGAAGACAGCCACCAAATAAAAATTAAATTATATAATTTGGTCAGTCTCTCAAAACCATGCAACTTTGTAAAATACCTCTTTTTTTAAATGCATGTGTTTTTAAAATTAAACTTAAACTTTAAAAAAACCCATGTACATATAGTAAGTTTTATTTATATATATAATAACTACTCTATATCATTAGTAGCTCTAACATTTATTGCTGAACTTACAAAATAACGTCACCTATCTTGAGCTAGTTCTATCCAGTCCATCTCATTATACCCTATCAGATATCTCATTATACACTATGGATATCTTGAGATAGTTCTATCCAGTCCATTTCATTATACCCTATCTCTATCTTGAGCTAGTTCTATCCAGTCCACCTCATTATACCCTATTTCTATCTTGAGCTAGTTCTATCTAGTCCATCTCATTATACACTATGAATATCTTGAGATAGTTCTATCCAGTCCATCTTATTACACTATATCACTATATTGAACTAGTTCTATCCAGTCCACCTCATCATACCCTATATCTACCTTGAGTAAGTTCTATCCAGTCCCTCTCATTATACCCTATCTCTATCTTGAGCTAGTTCTATTTAGTCCATCTCATTATACACTATGAATATCTTAAGCTAGTTCTATCCAGTCCATCTCATTATATCCTATCTCTATCTTGAGCTAGTTCTATCTAGTCCATCTCATTATACACTATGAATATCTTGAGATAGTTCTATCCAGTCCATCTCATTATACACTATGAATATCTTGAGCTAGTTCTATCCAGTCCATCTATTACACTCCATCACTATATTGAACTAGTTCTATCCAGTCCATCTCATTATACCCTATCTCTATCTTGAGCTAGTTCTATCTAGTCCATCTCATTATACACTATGAATATCTTGAGATAGTTATATCCAGTCCATCTCATTATACACTATGAATATCTTGAGCTAGTTCTATCCAGTCCATCTATTACACTCCATCACTATATTGAACTAGTTCTATCTAGTCCATCTCAGTACATCCTCTCTCTTTAAGGTCCATTCAAGTGTTATCTTCCCATCTGCGTCTAGGTCTTCCCAATGCTTTATTTCCACACTGCAAGAGTAGCGCCTTTGACTATGCAGCCACAAATGCAGGATTTATATATTATCATAAGTCTTTAACTATCTAACCGAACGCAACAGTACTCACCTCGAGACAAGATGGTAAACTGGGAGTACAAAACCATTTACACCTGCACGGAGTTTGGACCCGGCCATTTGGGTTGAAGCCAATCCATTCAGCACACAACTATTGCCTGCCAAGGCACTCTGTTTTTTGTTATCATAAAAAGCTCAACCTCTTTGCCTATGAGTTACTGACACCTTCACACTGTTTTAAATTTATAAAAGGAATGCATATCCCTCCCAAACATGTTCTTTGTGTGAGTCCCCCAAGTTCCCCTGAGTGAGTGATGGTCCATACAGCCTCCGTCATGATCCCATCATCCACTTGTACCGTGTACTATAGCATAATATGATATGATATAGAGCGCAGGTCGCAAGGCTGGAAATATTGCACGGTCATTTACATTTCATCAGCGAGCCGAAAAGAAGCAAACCCACTTCCAACAAAAACAACGTTCGTTTACTTTACCCCCCCACCATCCCTCACACAACTACCACTCTTTTCATCTCCGGGATAAATCACCACGCTATTGTCTTTACTAGAGAGACCACCTTATAAACCGTTAGAGCTTGATTAAAAAAATCTTATAGAAACTGTCAATTGTATTCAGGTATCTCCTTCTTGACTTCATCCAAACTTAAGTACAATTAATTATTATTTCTAAAAATAGTTGTTGAGATATTTTAATGTTTGCAGATTTTTTTTTCCTTTTTGTCAAAAGTAAAAACTATAATTTTATTGCTAAAAACCTATTTTCATCGTCTAAGTTTCATAATTTGTCTAAGCTTCAATTTTTTAGTATTTTTAAGTCTTATCAAAAGTACTAAATAGCTATAGTAAATGTAGTGTAGAAAAATTTATAAAAAACATTATTGGAAAGTATATTTTAAAATATATTCTCTTCTTTCCCTTCCCCCATCCACTACTGCATTTAAAATATTGTTATTAAAAATTATTTAACTTTTAAATACATTATTTAGTAATAGTTAGTTAAATTAAATTGTACATGTAATTATTTGGAGTACTCATCACAGTTGAAGAAATTTTAAATAGTAAGTATGTCCTAAAGTACTTAGAGCTTTATGCTTCAACTGAAATTGGTAATATTATCAAAATGTCAAATAGATACTTGGCGGTGCTTTAATAATGTATATATATATATCACATCAATAAATGAACATAATTATGATCAGGAATACATATTTTTCAAAGGGTTGGTATTATTTATTCTAAACTTGATCGTAACGTCATAAAACAATTATCCTTGGTGGATTTAAGGTCCTTTTGCGACGCCGGAATAATAGAGCTGCCTCTAGCCACCCTTTCACTTTGCATATCTCGGTGTAGCCCGCATTATAGGATATCGAAGGTAATAACCGTAGAGAATGGTTATGGCGAATGTGAATTTGAATACTCGCGTGCGTATTCTACATAGTCGAGCTATGAAGAATTGAATGGCCCCAGAACAGCCGAAAACCGAACTAAAAGCGCTGATAGCCGAGAAATCTCTTGGAGGAGTCTCAATGATGACGTTAACTGCTGATAGCGGCCAACTTAATCATAGCTATTTGAATACATTATCTTGCTATTGGGAGGCTGGGACCAGCGCCGTTCTCTCGAGCTTAGGCGAACTGGATTATTTAGAAATTCGCTAACGCAGACATATCCATAAAACAATATAATAGTACGGTGGATTATATATATTTTTTAGGACTGAATTACTTTCAAACATGTAAGATAATGTTCGTTTCCAATCCACGTCTTAATACCCATCCGGGCCATCTTCATTTTATTTTTTTAGCACTACGTCTTAATAACATTTTAAGTTGTAAGCATATATACTAATTATGTTGATGAGGTTTAGGGATGAGGAAGATTACATTTAGAGGAAGTGTGAGGGACGCCTTAGAATAGTTATTCTAAGTTATAACTAAGGGGTAGCGATAAAGAAGGTAGTAGGTGACCTGGTGGTCTAGGGGTAAGGTGTCAGACTTCTGTCCTGGGGTCCGGGGTTCAATCCTCGGTCCCGGCACAGATTTGTCTGATTACCAAACACTTCCTTCACCTCTGACAAGACATCTTGTGAATGTGGGGAATGCCAGGCCTCCACCGTGGTTCGGATTCCAACGTGGTTCGGATTCCACGTTAAACTGTAGGTCCTCCATTTCATCTCACAAGCATCCTACCATTACACATTAGCGTAAGTGCGTATAGCCCGAACAGGTAGTAAGATGCGATGGTAATAGTAATAGATAAAGAAGGTAAAATGTAGAGGAAATGTATTAACATTTGTGTGAAGGAATTGTTGGGAAACCTTTTAGGGAAAAATCACCTGAGCAGACTCAGCTGAGATCCAAACCCCGTCCTCCCACTACCCGGCAAACTAGACTAGATGAGCATTTCATCGCGTGACATCCCAATTGACTATAAATTGTTTGACCTTGTAGATGTGGCTGATATGATTCCTAAATACAGAAAGTTAAAATGGCTTAAACCGTTATTTATATTATCCTATTTCTGCTCTGTAAGGCTTACCTTGCATGATTCAACTATGGTAGGTATTATAAGACAGGAGCATAGAGTAAACACAAATTAAGACTACTACTTTTAACAGTAGACAGAGAGTAGTGACGTACTCTCCAATGATATAGGTAGGCGCCTAAAATATTTTTAACGAGACGCGCGCTCCAAGCGGCTAGTCAGTCAACTTCCTCTTTCTGTCTGGATGGTGAAATACTATTTATGACCTAATTGTCTAGACAGCGCGAGCTGTAGAGAGTTTTTTTTATCAAATACGTGTCGAATGTTTGCAAACAGATTCAAATACATAGATTTATCATCAATTAAATTATTGATAAGAAAATAAATTTGAATCAAGACTACCACAGAAGCCTATTTATTTTAACTTTTATTAATAAAATTGTTTGACAAGTATTTATGTAAAAAAAATACGTTTTCTTACGTGCGTCTTATTACCCGTTTGGGTGATATAAATACATGTATTACGTTGAGTATGGATGAGGAGGGTACTACTTTAGCTAAAAAAAACCTATCCGCATTTTCATGAAGGGAAAGTGGAAAAAAGTTAAAGAAAAGGGCAAGCTCAAACTGCGCCAGTAATTAAGGGACCCGAATTGCCAAATATAATTCAGGTAGACGAGGAGGGACGAAATAAATAAACACCAACGCAAACAAGTTCTTGCCAAGTCTTGTCTTCCCTTCCTTAGGTAAAGGAATGTAAAAACGCCCTAAAAGCCCCCAATAAGATCTGTTAGCTCTTCTGACAAATCTCGCCAGTGATAACAAATTATCTCGGCAAAGGTAACCGTCCAGATGTGTAATTGTTTTATTTTTTTCGGATTTTGTGTGAGCTGTGATAGTAGCGATAATTATTGATAAGGAAAGGATTTATAGTGAAAGAGGGAACTATCTGACTGTCTATAATAACTATACGTATCAACAAGTGAATTAATTGAATTTTAAGAGGGAAGAGAGGTGGAGATGCAATAAAAAGGACTGTAAGGCCAAACTATTCATAATTGATAGTGGAAATATTTCCTCGCGAGTTGGAAGACCAACACAACCACGAGCCACTACTAGATCAAGAGATGAACAGAAAGTCCATCAACAACGCAGTTAAGAGGAAAGCTGAGGCGATGGTCTTTAAAGTTGATCCACAAAGAGGTACATACAGAGAACAAACTATAGACAGATTGACCCGCAAGGACAAGGAATGTTTCAGGAATAACATTAACTGCCAAGTTGGCCTAAATATTCCGACGAAATTCAATTTGCTTTGGATTAAATTGAACTAAATACTTCTCTAGCCGAAACTTTTTGTTAAAAAACGAGAAAGAGAAGTGGTTTGTGATATTTTCTTGAGACTCAAATCTGGAGTATTTATGTCAGAATGAAATTAAGTTAATGGATGGAACCTTTGAATAAGCACCGAAACATTTTATTCGACTTTTTACTGTACGTGGTTATTTCTTGTTGAAGACAAGAAAAGGAAGAGCTACATGCTCACTATGAGAATCCTAAAGGAGGAGTGCGAGAAGAGACAACTTCACCTTCAACCATAATACATTGTGATTGATTTGGAGCAAGCGCTCCACGAGAGCATCGTGTCAACATTTCCACAAACCAAGATAGTAAGTAGGCTGTCAATCTCATTTGGTGCAGGCATAGCAAGCAAAACAATTTCATTTACAAATTTACATAAATACTGTTATAATTTTTGACTTGATAATTGATTATTATACTTTTCACTGTTAATTATTTTTTTTCATTGCGTTTTACTACCTGTTTGAGTTATAATTTAATGTGCTAGTTATAATAGTGGGCTTTGGCATGAGATAGGTTGAATGTAGAGAAATTGAATCCGAATTCCCTGGGGGGACAGTGGAAAGCCATTTACGAAAAACCTCCTTCAATTCCCTCGACCTGGATTCGAACAACAACTTCCCATTCATTGGCTTGAGTAATTTTGTTCAAAGTATATATCTGGGAAGTTTTTTAAACGATAAATAGGACTGTATAATTGATCTTCAGAAAACAAATTTAATTATAGGCAGTTTACTAATGACTAATTTTAAAAGAATTCAAAATTTCTCAAAAATATTATTATTATTAGCACCGCGTCTTACTACCCGTTCGGGTTATACGCACTTACGCTAATGTGTAATGGTAGGGTGATTGTGAGATGAAATGGAAGACCTACAGATTAACGTGGAATCCGAACCATGGTGGAGGCCTGGCATTCCCCACATTCACAAGATGTTCTCAAAAATAGCTTTAACAAGTATTTAAGATGACAATACTGTATACTTGGTTTTTGGGGGAAGTCCTTTTAACGGTAGATTACTGATGACTAATTTTCAAAAATTCAAAATATTTTGAAATTATTTTTAACGATTTTGCTAATAGATAGATTAAGCTCTGTTAAATGTGTTCCCCTGCAAAAATACTTTGTATGGTTTGTTTTTTTATATTATTTTTGTTATTATTATATTATAGCTTAGCTCACATTTAGCTATTATTGACAATGTTCTTAAAATGGAAATTCTACTGTGATGTTATAGTGTTTGATTTTGTTTTATAAAGTTAAATATAGTTCATTAAATAATATTTGTTGACTTGTGTCCTTACTGCCCGCCATAGAATTAATATTTGTTTATGTTCACAGCTGGCGCAATTCGGGTCCTGTCTTGTGAAGAGGGGTATTGGCGCAATTCGGGTCTGGTCTGGAAGGGAACTTCCAGGCTCTTGGTACAATTTGGGTCCAAGCGGGGTAGTTTGGTGCAGTTCGGACAATCCCAAAGGAAAAAAACCCTTAATGAACCCAACTGTGACTCAAACCCCGACCAAGGTTATCGTCAATTCAGTCCAACACGAGAGTGACGCCTTAGAGCAAGCATGCGATGCGGCCCACTGACCTCATGATGAACCATTTTACTGTCGAGGAAATACAGCATTTTGGAATGTAATATTTAATAGTTTTACATAGTTTGGAGTATTCAGGCTCATGAGGTAGGTGTACAAAATCTGTTCTCTTTCTTGTACATGGATCTATTCACATGAATGGTTAAATTTTAATTGTTTAGTGTCATATATGAGTGTTAACATCTGTTTTCTCTCGTGAAATGCAACCAAACACCCGAGATCTCGGGGCTTATGGACACACATATTTTGACAACAATATTTGAACGTGACTTTGGCACAAGATGTAGATCCCGGCATTTACTCCGTTGTTGAAAGTTTAACACCATAGCTCTTTCTAGGTGCCTACTCACAAGATACTAGCTGAATATCTACTTACGTAAGATAATTACAATAGATATATTTTTACTGATCAATATTTCCCCCTTAGGATCAAACGAGCCTTATACTATTCGGCCATTGAACGCCTACTAGGCCTATTCACAGCACTAGGCCGGCGATTCCCCAATAATTTAGACCCAAGGAACCCTTGCACCACAAAAAATATGTGCTTGAGACCTTAGACAATGTTATAAACTAATATTATGAACATTCAATAGCGACATTTAAATTGTATAAGTATAAAAGTAAAAACAAACGCCTCAAGCAAAAGTAATTTATTCAATTTGGAAAATGTTGTCAATTCTAATTATTACTTGTGCTATTTTATATGGTTGAAAACCTTTAAAAACTATTCTAAAATTCTCTTGTGGAGCCTGAGATATCTGTGGCGGGGCACAGTTTGAAAAACGCTGGTCTAGACCACATTTGTAAATAAGACAGCCCAGCAGAGATAGATAATTGACTTTAAACTATAGAGACTGGGGATCGAGTCACAAAAGGTCGCAATAAGCTACATTTCCCTCACACACACACACACACACATCTATGAATGTGTTAACAAGTTAACATGACAGCTAATTACATAACAAAAAGAAAGGTTCTCTCTCTCTCTCTCTAAATGAAGGGTACTAGTAATATATTAAGGGGAATCGTGCATTAGATACTTTTTGAGAAAATGATATTTTTTTTCGGTAAAACTAATTCTAATTGTGTTTTTATTTTAAAAATGTATATATAAATAAAATATATAAATATACGTATATAAATGAATATAAATAAAATGAATATATAAATATAAAATATAAAAATATATATATTTATTTATTTTACTTTCTCGCTATCTTACAGGTAGAGAAAATATTGTGATCGTAAAAAGAAAATCTAACTCGTGATTTTGATGACGCTCTAAATACGAAAAAGTGTTTTTTGAATTTCCCTCTGTCTGTTTGCACCTCTACCAGAGCCTAAACTATTTTACCGATCAGGCTAAAACTTGGTTTCTCGGGTTCTCATAGGATTGCCCCGAGGGATTTTTTGAATTGGATATCTAACCCTAAAATTGAGGTTAGTTTACTGAAGGGCAAAAAGAGAAAAAGTCGAGTTTCTCAAAATCGATTTGAACGATTTTGATGAAATTTCATTTCGAAACATTTATAGATATTACAAACAAAATGGCTATTCTCAATATTTCAGCAAAATGAATTTAAGGGCTCCAGTCTGATGTGTAAATTATCATATCTCCGAAACTATTTGAGATATGAAATTACTTATCATTACAAATATGTAGATCTAATTATAATACAAATATTGTTTTTGTTTGAAGCATAACTTTATAAGACCAAACACTTTGAGGCTATACGCAAATAATAATATATTTTTTAACTTTTCGAAAACAAAAGGTAAAGTATTGCAACCTTAAAAAAATCTAACCGGAAATGTTGATGGATGTCGACGTCTCAAGACCCCCAAAACCCTAAACAGTGGTCTTTGCAATGCCGTCGATTTGTGTGTCTGTTTAAAATTAAATCTAAGAGTAGTTTAATAAAGTACCTATTAAAAGAGAGAAAATTGATTTCCTCAAAATCTGTTCAAACTATTTTGATTAAAATTCGTATCTAGGCTTTAATTAAGATTATAAATAAACTGGCTATTTTTATTTTTCCATGAAAATGAATTTTAGGGTACTTTACAGAAGCCAAAATTTTCACATCTCCGCAACTATTTGAGATACTAAATAACTTAAAATTGCAAAATTGTAATACTATTAAAAATAAAAAACTTTTATATGAAATATATTTTTATAAAACCAACAATTTCTGAGATATTGGCAAATATATTGATACCATTTTGTGATCTTTAGTTGTAATGAGATACTATTTAAATTTTAACTCAATAATTCTCCAATATCATAGAGTAATTAAATATAAGTAAGTCTAAAAATGTTTGTTATTTTTCTTAAACCTCTTAGGATAGATATTTGTACAACAATGATCTATATCCATTTTAGAATCAATAAAGAAAATTTACACTTTTTATTTGTCAAAATTAATAAATGAGGAATTTAATAGCAATCCGATGTCCTGAAGATTTGCAACACCTAATAAAATGCCGAAAATGTTAACTGGAAGTTGAAATTTTAATACGAATTGTTGACCTTTGTGGACCAAATATTAAACTTTTTTTCATCGGTCCAAACATACAAATGAGGATATTAGTTCTTTAAAAATAAAATTATTAAATTTAAAACCGGGACTCAAATAATGTTTTACATAAGTATAGTGCAATATTTGCTTGGGTTTGCTAGTGTATATTATTTAATTTTACATATATTACGAGTTTTAGTAAATATCTAAATTTTTAAACAATAGATCGAGAAAGTCCGTGCGGAGTTCAGTACGATTTATTTGACCAATACTCTTTTTCCCTGGCACCAAAGATATATAACTGGAAGTTATCTTCCATGTATGAATATAGGATAAAACCGTTTATAAGAGGTTACTTGGTGGTCTAGGGGTAAGGTGTCAGACATCTGTGCTGGGAGTCCGTGGTTAAATCCTTGGTCCCGGCACAGATTTATCTGATTGCCAAAACTTTCCTTCACCTCTGACAAGACGTGTATTAATCACAATTTGTGAATGTGTGGAATGCCAGGCCTCCACCGTGGTTTGGATTCACGTTAAACTGAAGGTCCTCCATTTCATCTCACAATCACCCTAACATTTCACATTAGCATTAGTGCGTATAACCCGAATGGGTAGTAATACGTGGTGCTAATAATAGTAATGTTTATAAAATTTGAAAAAGAAAAGAAATATCTCAAAATATGTAAATTAAAATAAAATTGAATATTTTAAAATAGCAATACCCGGGATGTATATACATATACACAGGATATATTATATTACTATAAAGCCACATGGCTGACTCACTCACTGACATTAATGTTTACCCACTTCCAGAGGAGCTAGAAATTTGAAATATGGCAAACTTATAGCTACTAGCCTGTAACTGACCGGAAAATTACAAAAAGTTAAAAAAAAATTAACTCCCGAAAAAAACCCTCAAAATACGGAGCAACTATAAAGTCGGTGCGGACCTTTCTTTGGGAGCATCTTGGGCTATATGTTAAGACCTATCTAAAAATGTCTCCGGAATTACTTTAGCTTACATCTACCCGCAAAGAATAGGCACCGGGGGCTTGGGGGCGTAGCCCCCAACGAGCAAAACGAGTATATTATTCAGAAATATAAATCAACATAAAATTTAAATATTTGAAAATAGCAATACCCAGAATATATATTTATATACTCAGCACATATTAGATATAATATATAAATGCAAATTAAATTGAAATTAAAGTTTGAAATAACAATTCCCAGGATATATTATTATTTACATTTATTTTACATATACATAATATATATAACAATAACAAGGATATATACTGTATATATATGTATAGCTATGTCCTGGAAATTGGTATTGTTAAATACTTTATTATATTTTTAATGTATGTTATATGATATATATATATGTATTGGTAGTAATGTACTTTTGCTACTTCTGTGACACATTTACATAACAATGGGGGGTCTGTTTTTCCCTAGGGTTGTATGTGATGGGGTATGGGGAAGGGTTGAGGGTGGAGCGAGGCTAGTCCTACTTCTGTGACAGTTTGGAGGGCTCCTGAGGGATGGGGGAGGGGTTGGAGCGAAGACAATATCGATTCTAGGACAGTGGTGAGAGGGGGCGGCGAGAGGGGTGTGTCGATACGATTACACGAGGCTGTTTTTTCCCTGTGATGGTGGGATGGAGAGAGGTGAGGGTGGAGCAAAGCTGGTATAGTGTGGAGGAGGGCTCCTGAGGGGGGGTGTGGGACATAATGCCCGCGTGCGTGTGGAAGTCTGGGTTCTC
>CABFVX010000911.1:0-11655 GCA_902151425.1 Timema shepardi
TGGGTGAGGATAGAAGTAGGGGGAACAGTCCACTAGGAAGGTGATGTAGCACAGTTACCTGGGTGAGGATAGAAGTAGGGGGAACATCCACACAGTATCTCGGCTCTCAACATTCGACAGCGGCTAAGACAGGAACTAGGGCTGTACCTCTTTGTGACCACTGGAGACGTCATCAGTTCATGAGGTAAATGGCATTTCCTCTGCTTCATACTCAGCTCTTTAACCTGTATTAAAACAAACATTATCCTGACTGTAACCTGGTATTGAGGCAATATAGCAAATAATCTTAACTGAAGGATCCCTTACCTCTGGATCGGCGAAGAAGGGGACAGCCTGCAATTGTATAAATGTCTGCTGCTTGAGGTTGACATTGAAACCGGGCTGTCCGTATAGAGGCAGCCCTGTCACCGTGTGAACTAGTACCTGCATACAATCACAGTTAAGATTATGTAAAGTCCGTTCACCGTAGGAATTGTTTTTACCCTACCAGAAATCTATTATATAGTAGAATATTGGTAGGAAAAAAAACCTTCCAGAGAGTAATTCCTACCGTGAATGGAGTATAAGTTTCCCTATCCCGTACTTCCCACACCTTCGGGACTCCACACCACCATATACAGGTAGTATTAAGTCAGGGGCTCATTTTATCGGGAAACCAACTCGAGCCTTATTCAGCAGAACGACTGGTACACGTGATGGGGACAATCATCTCGTCTCAGTGCACCTATAACCGTGGAGCCACGCATGCAAGCCCACGTGGTGAGCATTTTGGGACCGCCAGCATCAATAATGGAGGAGTTCAAAGACTCAGCCTTAGGTGTAACCTCAGTTTCCCGAGTCATTGGCCCTAATTCGCCCAGTGTGGATCTCGTGTAGATGTCCTGATCCAGCCAAAACAGGGTAAGCACTACTAACCGCTTAGTGTATGGCAAGTAGGGGACAACATTACAGCACACCACCTCCAAACAGATGACTCTACAGAGATCTAGTCACCCAACTCACCCGATTAGACAGCCGGCCGCTTCGTCCAGCCGCCAACATGGAGATACCTGTAGAGATTTTGGGAGAGTCTCTAAGGTGTATATAGACCTCTCTTTCCTACAGTCGCCCAACGGGCTAATGCGTGACGCCACGAGGGAACAAACCCTAAAGAGCGGACGACCCTAGCTGGGCGTTGCCCCATTAAGTTAGGAGAGGTGATCATAGGTTCCCTTTCACTCACCTGAACCCGCCTGTCTCTAAACTCCAATTTGAGCTGAGTGCTACTGTCCTCAGACACAGCCTCACGCAAGGGAAGCTGACTCCAGCCGTTGAATGGGTAGTCTCTGAAACAAGTTAACACCTTTATTTTGATGCCATTCATATAGGAAATTTGTTATGTAGCTGATATCTGTGTATATATTTCAGTGAATAAATCTATTTTTAAAAGTTGTCAGTTCACCGGCGCACGAAGGATAAACAACCTTTCCTCCTTCGCCGGTACCTGTGGTCGTGATGTTAGTGTGGTGAGCCACTCACGAGTCCAAGTTGCCGGATACCAAGTTGTTGAAGGTGTAACAAAGTCCCACTTCGGAGAGCAGGGGTCGAAACTCAGAACAACAGTCAAACGGGACATCCTTAAACTTGCAGGTCAAAAACACTTGATCGCACTGTAACACGTTCTGCACAGACAAGAAGGGCTCATCCATAAACCACGTGACGCTTTTTATTCTTAACTCTTTAACCTCCTCCCACCATGTAACACCATGTAACACCATGTAAACAATAAGCCCTATCTCTACCTAGCCTGTGTTAAGTAACTTTTCACATCAAGAGTGAATGTAAGGTGACCTGGTGGTCTAGGTGTAAGGTGTCAGACTTCGGTGCTGGGGGTCCGGGGTTCAATCCTTGATCCTGGCACAGAATTATCTGATTGCCAAACCCTTCCTTCACCTCTGACAAGACGTGTATTAATCACAACTTGTAAATGTGGGGAATGCCAAGCCTCCACCGTGGTTCGGATTCCACGTTAAACTGTAGGTCCTTCATTTCATCTCACAATCACCCTACCATTACACATTAGCGTAAGTGCGTATAACCCGAACGGGTAGTAAGACGCTGTGCTAATAATAATAATAATAATAATAATAATAATAGTGAATGTTATTATTTCATAGGGAAGTTTTTGTCATACTAAAATAGGGACTTAGATTCAATACTTCTTAAAATCTATTTTAAATCCTGAATATAAATGATTTCAGAAAATTGTATTATTATCATTATTAATTATGGATAAGTGCACATACAAAAAAGTATTTGGGACGTTAATAATATTTTTTTAAATATTATCAGTCTTGCAATGTGCAGTTTTATGTATATTAGACTACTTTTCAAGTAGTAACAGTAAAACCCGCCTCGGTGGCGTAGTTGGCTAACGCGCTAGTCGTGTTGAGCTCAACCGCTGAGGACGGGGAAATCGAGGTTCGAATCTCGGTCGGGTGAACTGGGGGAGGTTTGTCCTAAATGGTTTTCTACTTCCCCTCCACGCAAATGCGGGTTCACTTCCTCTAATTCAACCTTCCCCATTCCTAATCCATTAGCGTAATTAGTACTTAAAGAGTATAACCCGAACGGGTAGTAAGGTGCGGTGCTAAATAATAATAAAAAAGTAACAGTAAACACAATGTGTATGAGAGTTTATAAAAGTAGGCTATACAGAACTACAATGCACTCCTCCCGTGCGCGAGTTAGTAGTCTCGTGCAGACAATGCCATCTAAGTGCATTCGGAATATCGATGAACAAAAGGTGCTAAACTTGCAATTCAAACGCCGTAGATATTCGGAATTTATCTGTGTGTTTATTAAAAGTGAAAACATGAACAATAATATTATTTTTCAACATTGTAACAATAAAAGGGTTCTATTTTACAATCTAAGCCCCACCCAAACCGATGCTGCATATACTATCGTCCGATTCATACTACCCATTCCAAGAAACGTCGACATTTATTCAAATCGCCTAGAATAGTATGCTTCACTATTGTAGTTCCATGTAACTTCAAGCAATATACAAACAATACCATTCAATATAATTCACTATCAACTCTCTACAATGTAAACTGTTCATATACGTACCCTCTGGATAAATTGGCTTGCACAGGCTAGTAACCTGGCTGACTTCAAAACGTCCTAAATCGAGGAGCGGGGCAACCTTGCCTTGATGTATCAACACTTGATGTTCCAACCGGCCTGGTCTAGACATATCTGATGGGCGATTTTCTGCACACCTGGCGAAGATTGCGCGCGTTCATGGCTGCCCTCTTTCGTATGGTTTGATCAACCATCACCTGATCTCTGACGTCAGCAGCCGAGCAGTTAGAAAGCTTTTTGACAACAAACCAGAGTATCGTCTATATGAAGAGGGATGACCAATCAGCGACCAACAAGCACGATGGCCTACGTGAGGAAGACAGCGTGATCCTCCAAAATGTTATGTCACCGGCTTAGTTTGAACTATTCCCCCTATCATATCTACGCAGTAAGACCACTATATATTATGAAAGTGTGGAAGAAATAATCAGACTATTGAATTCGGCACCATCGAGGATGAGACCTCTGTAATATTTATTTATAATGTACTTTTGAACTCGACGCCATGATGGATGGACTGTGGTTATTATTTTATATCGTCAGGAGACGACTTCCAAAAACATGGACTCTGTGAAGGAAAGTTATAATACTCTGTAATTTTTTATAGTTTTTGGTAGAAGTTTGAATTATGGAACTTTAACTATTTAATTTAATTTTGTTATAGTCGAGATAGGCTTATATTTGTTTATTAAGTATGGGCATTATTTGATACTATTGTCAAACTAAAAGTAACTTCAGTCTCGTGTCGCCTCTACCTTGGTTGTTTTTTTAAAGATGTTTGTAAATTCTCAATGTTTGCTGTTCTAACTTAACGAAATGTAAATTTAAATATATTAAAATTATCTATTTTAATAATCTGAATATATTGACTATCGGTATTATCCTAGCTTTTGTTGTTGTATATTTAAAATCATTTATATACATTCTAATATTTTATGTAACGTAAATTTGGCTATTCTTCGCATATATTTATATTTGAAATGTAGCAAACTTCTAAATGTTCTTTAACTTAGTATCAATTGTTAGACTTTGTTCATTATTTGAATGATGCCGATTCAAGTAGTCCCGCGTGAGTTTACATTAGGTTTGAGGTGTGAAACTCTCGTGTTAGTTAACGTAATTTAATATTTAGCACCACGTCTTACTACCCGTTCGGGTTATACGCTTTAAGTACTAATTACTCTATTGGATTATGAATTGGGAAGGTTGAATTAGAGGAAGTGAACCCGCATTTGCGTGGAGGGAGAGTGGAAAACCATTTAGGAAAAACCACCCCCAGTTCACCCGACCGAGATTCAAACCTCGATCTCCCCGTCCTCAGCAGTCAAGCAGCTCAACACGACTAACGCGTTAGCCAACTACGCCACCGAGGCGGGTAGTTAACGTAATGTTTGTAGTATAAATGTATATTGTAGTACTTGAAGGTACTTTCGTTTTGTGTAAAGTTTGAACACTCTCGTGATATTTAAAGTAAAAGTATGGAATATAAAGATATAACTTTACGTCGGAAGAATATATGTTTTCGTAATGTTTGTAGATATTCAGACGCTTTTTTTTAACAGTTTAGAAAGGCTCTTATAGCCTTTTATATTTCATGAATAGATTTGGTTATTAATTGTTTTCATAGCTTTATTAATATAAAGCTAACCTGGTCTAATTGAATTAATCTTTTTTTAGCGATAATGTAATCAACTATGTTTTACTTCGTTCTACTAGATAAATTATTATTATTATTATTATTATTATTATTATTATTATTATTATTATTATTATTATTATTATTATTAGCACCGCGTCTTACTACCCGTTCGGGTTATACGCACTTACGCTAATGTGTAATGGTAGGGTGATTGTGAGATGAAATGGAGGACCTACAGTTTAACGTGGAATCCGAACCACGGTGGAGGCCTGGCATTCCCCACATTCACAAGATGTCTTGTCAGAGGTGAAGGAAGGGTTTGGTATTCAGATAAATCTATGCCGGGACCGAGGATTGAACCCCGGCCGCCAGCACAGAAGTCTGACACCTTACCCCTAGACCACCAGGTCACCTACTCTACTAGATAAATTAAGGCCACTTAAATTACTGTCTATTATTTTTGAATGAATTAAATTACTCTTTACAATTAACTCTTGCTGATGATATTTTCTCTTTTATTATTATTATTATTATTATTATTATTATTATTATTATTATTATTATTATTATTATTATTATTATGTTAGCTTATTCCCTCTTATCCTTGTAGTATTTTCTTTAGGGCCTATTGCTACGGGGCGAAGAAATGAGAGGGCGTAACAACATTAAAGTTTGACTATAACAAGGTCTGTGTAAAGCACGGTCCACACTCGTAACCGTACATCGTAACGTAACGTCATCATGATCACAGTAGCGGATTTAGGCTTAGGCCCGTGAGGCCCGGGCTTAGGGCGGCAAATTTTGAGGGGCGCCAAAATTTTTAAGATGACTAAAATTAAAAAACGATTGGGTTCTGGAGAAAGATCATTTTCCACTCTGAAAAGAGTGAAAAGTTATTTGCGTGCAATTATGAAACAAGACAGACTAAATGCACTTGCATTACTAACCATTGAAGCACAATTGGTTCAAGAAATTAAGTATGAGGAGGTCATTGATATTTTCGCACGGACGAAAGCAAGAAAAAAATTTATTATATGATTAATCAGATAAAAATAATTTATATTTTAATTACAAGCAATTTATTATTAATTCTATATTTAATTGTTATGTTAAAAAAATAAATGTTTAATTTATACCTGAATTAGATTTCTTCTTATTATTGTTATTATTTTCATTATTTTATAAACACACACACATATATATATGTATATACTGTTACAAAAAAAAAGGGCGCCATATCGTCTCGGGCCTAGGGCGTCCTCAAACCTAAATCCGCTACTGCATGATCATGTATAATGTGGGTTGACGATAAGCGTTACACGTTTGAGACAAAATTTCGGCCGAACCGAACCTCGTTGCGTCGCCAACATTGAAGCGTTCCATACTTTCCATCAGTAGTGTGTTTGCAGTGGTGGAATACAGACGTCATAGCTCTGGATAGACAAGTAGTTGCCGCGGCGTGTATTTATACGCACTATGCGATAAAGAAAAGAAGACACAGTCATCCACACCCTTTCCAAGTTTCCCTGCTATTTCTTCCCACGCATAATTGCGTAAAGTTTTAATAAGATTCTGTGGGTGTCTCGCACTCCACAACAATGGTAAATTGCAATTAAATTAATAAAACCTTCCTTGGTCCACTCCAATTTATTGCTGTTTGAAAAGTGAATGAATAAAATGCGAGTCGTGGCAGTGTTCGGTTCTAAGCACGCCCACACGTGTCATCCTTTGATGCGACAGGGAAATACCGACTCGCAGCGCGATCTGTTACGCGTAACATTCGTGTTAAAGACGAAGTGACAAGGTCCCGTCGAGGTTACGTTACGGTGTACGTACTGTTACAAGTGTGGACCCTGCTTTACGTAGCACTTAGATTAGTAGCCCCATGACTTCTTTGGTGCTGACTGACAGCTTTAAAAAGCTACCAGACCAAATTATGTATCCCTACGCCGAACCATATGATTTGCAAAACCATGTGTTTAGCAGCTGTCATTTCTGACAGTCAACATTTATGTATATACCTAAGTGTTGACTGTCAGAAGTCAGCTGTGAGCTGTCAGTCAGCACCAAGGAAGCTATGGGACTACTGTACCTCCTCCACTCCCCCATGTAACACCATGTACAGTAGCCCAATGGCTTCTTTGGTGCTGACTGACAGTCAACTTTTAGGTATATACCTAAATTTTAACTTTCAGAAGTGACAGATGCTAAACACATAATGTTTTTACAGATTATATGGTTCGGCGTAGGGATACATAATTTGGTCTGGTAACTTTTCAAAGCCGTCAGCTCTCAGCTGTGAACTGTCAGTCAGCACCAAAGAAGCCATGGGCCTATTGTTGACATTAGAGCTCCCCGTTCCCCCACAAAGCGTTACGTGGTTTATGGATGACCCCGAATGACAACTTGACAATTGTTCACAGTGTACCAAAGAGTCACAAGGTCTCGCACGAATGTGACTCAGACCCTCAAGAGTGTTAAATGTACATTGAAATCAACAGTATATATTCAAAATTATGTTTCACAATAATATTAGTTACCAAAATAAAAGTAAAACAAAAGTAAACTCTGTATTGAGTTTTCTTATTTTTACGAATTTGTTTAGTGAACCAAAGTTTGCACTGACCTCACTCAATGTGTTTCTCATGTTCAAGTTCCGACTGTACTTGTGACCTACATGTTTTCTAAACACACCCAGTGTGTCATAGGTCAAGTTCATTATATCTGTCGTCAAGGAGTCGCTGGCAACAAGAGAAGAACATTGCTATTTTGTGACTTTGAGTTGAAGACCATTTAATATGTGGCCGAATGTTGGAAAACATAACTACTATAAAATAATATATCCCTAGTATAAAATTAAAATAGTTCCAAAACATGCAATACTTTTAAACAAACACGTATTGCAGCCGTGTAAATATATAAAAATGCTACACGGACATGAACTGTAATCTTGGCCAACCGACTTTGTGCACCCATCATTTTAGTGACTGATCTAGCAAGACTCTGTTTGTCAGTATTCTATTCATTCATACACAGCTCCAAGCGTACTTATTCAACTAAGTAGTACCACTAATTACTATAAGAGCGCACTGTTTTACTTCAATGACTTTAAATTACAAAATTTGTTTTCCTTTGCATTCTATAATCAAAGTAAATAATTATAAAAATAATGGATCTAACTAAGAAATACTACGATCATTATATGGTATTGTAAGTGTTATCAGACGTAAGTTCCTATAACTACAGTAGCCCCATGGCTTCTTTGGTGCTAAGTGACAGCTCACAGCTAACTTCTGACATCGATATTTAGGTATTTATCTAGATTTTGACTGTCAGAAGTGACAGCTGCTAAACACATGTTTCTGGAGATCATATGGCTCAGCGTAGGGATACGTAATTTTGTCTGGTAACTTTTCAAAGCCGTCAGCTGTCAGTCAACACCATAGAAGCCACAGGGCTACTGTACAATCATTCACTCTACGAGCGTTTCATGGACCTGGTGATAATACCCACGTTATATTGGTTCGGTCCAGGTGATTTGGACAAACAGAGATGCTGGGGAAGGGAATGGTCCAAACATCGTCTTCAGAGTCAATGATGATATAGATAGGATCTGTCTCATAACGAGACCACAGTTGTAGAACGACAAATATCGAACCACTCACTGCCAGCAGGAAACACACAAGCCACAGTGCCCTGCAACGAGCTTGGATTATATTGATCTATGTACTTCTAGAAGGAAACATACAAGCCACAGTGCCCTGCAACAAGCTTGGGTTATATTGATCTATGTACTTCTAGAAGGAAACACACAAGCCACAATATCTTGCAACAAGCTTGTACCATACCGAGCAATAAATATATTGCCAGCAGCACAGTAAGACGGACTTGCATGTACCACTCTGCACGACTAAAAGAGCATAATGGTGTTACCATAATTCAAGGATAGATTTTATTTGCACGACCCTTTTCACCCATCGGATTATACGCTTATGAACTAATTACGCTAATGGGTTAAGGATGAGAAGGGTTGAATTTAGAGGAAATATACACACATTTGTGTGGAGAGAGATTCGGAAACCATTTAGGAAAACCAGCCTTAACACACCCGACAGGAATCGAACAATGATCTCCCCGTCATTAGCAGTATAGTATATTGCGAGAGTAGTGCCTTAGACTATGTGGCCACCAAAGTGGTTAAGGATATGTTTATATGCGATTGTCCTGGGAATGAGTAAGGCTGGTCGCCCACCAATCTGACAAAACGTCCCATGGTGTCATATGCCAAAATGTCATTTGACAAATTATTAGACCCAGTAAGCGACGATGATATCGATCTTTTACTTTTAAGTAATTGTTCTTTACTGATCTTGGAAGAAGAGGAGGCCAAACAAATAAAATGTTGGCTTCATCTTCTATACAAAGAAAGATACATTTTAGTGTTTTTTTAAAAAAATGAGAAAAGGGTGTAAATAAGTTTAAAAATTTCACCCGCATGAGTGTAGAAACTGATTTTCTTTATTTGTTAAATGAAAACAAGATGAGGAAGCTTCACACAAACTATAGAGAAAGCATCACAGCACACGAGACCCTTATAGGGGATTGGGAGAGTATTACAGTTGGGCCAAGAGTTCTTACTTGGGAAATGTAAACAAGGCCTACTAGTGTACTAGCTAGACCCCGGCTGTTGTGGCGCTCCATTTAGGATGGTTGCAAATGTTTTCTCAAGATGAGAAAGTGATGGATAGTAAGACACAACAAAATGCTAAGCTAATATAACCTAACCTAAACAAACGCAAAAAGTTTGGTGGGGCCGAATTCATATTTACCCGTAGGTCTTTTAACTGTTATAATCCTCCTGGTCAGTGGTCATGACCCTATTAAGCTATGACGATAATCCTCCTGGTCAATGATCGTGGCTCAACTAAGCTATGACGATAATCCTCCTGGTCAATGATCGTGGCTCAACTAAGCTATGATGATAATCCTCCTGGTCAATGATCGTGGCTCAACTAAGCTATGACGATAATCCTCCTGGTCAATGATCGTGGCTCAACTAAGCTATGACGATAATCCTCCTGGTCAATGATCGTGGCTCAACCAAGCTATGACGATAATCCTCCTGGTCAATGATCGTGGCTCAACTAAGCTATGACGATAATCCTCCTGGTCAATGATCGTGGCTCAACTAAGCTATGACGATAATCCTCCTGGTCAATGATCGTGGCTCAACTAAGCTATGACGATAATCCTCCTGGTCAATGATCGTGGCTCAACTAAGCTATGACGATAATCCTCCTGGTCAATGATCGTGGCTCAACTAAGCTATGACGATAATCCTCCTGGTCAATGATCGTGGCTCAACTAAGCTATGACGATAATCCTCCTGGTCAATGATCGTGGCTCAACTAAGCTATGACGATAATCCTCCTGGTCAATGATCGTGGCTCAACTAAGCTATGACGATAATCCTCCTGGTCAATGATCGTGGCTCAACTAAGCTATGACGATAATCCTCCTGGTCAATGATCGTGGCTCAACTAAGCTATGACGATAATCCTCCTGGTCAATGATCGTGGCTCAACTAAGCTATGACGATAATCCTCCTGGTCAATGATCGTGGCTCAACTAAGCTATGACGATAATCCTCCTGGTCAATGATCGTGGCTCAACTAAGCTATGACGATAATCCTCCTGGTCAATGATCGTGGCTCAACTAAGCTATGACGATAATCCTCCTGGTCAATGATCGTGGCTCAACTAAGCTATGACGATAATCCTCCTGGTCAATGATCGTGGCTCAACTAAGCTATGACGATAATCCTCCTGGTCAATGATCGTGGCTCAACTAAGCTATGACGATAATCCTCCTGGTCAATGATCGTGGCTCAACTAAGCTATGACGATAATCCTCCTGGTCAATGATCGTGGCTCAACTAAGCTATGACGATAATCCTCCTGGTCAATGATCGTGGCTCAACTAAGCTATGACGATAATCCTCCTGGTCAATGATCGTGGCTCAACTAAGCTATGACGATAATCCTCCTGGTCAATGATCGTGGCTCAACTAAGCTATGACAATAATCCTCCTGGTCAATGATCGTTGCTCAACTAAGCTATGGCGCTAATCCTCCTGGTCAGTGATCGTGGCTCAACTAAGCTATGATGCTAATCCTCCTGGCCAGTGACCTTGACCCAACTAAGCTATGAACCTTTGGGACAAGGGGTCCCGCAGCCCAACTGTTATGCACCGACTTGAAGGTGAGTAAATTAATAACACCCTGTAAATGAATTATAACGCCGTACTGTTCATACACAGAAATTGAACATGCCAAACCTAGTTTGTTCAATAGATCACTTCGTTGCTGTTACTAAACTTTACTTCTCATTAACGTGGTCGTGACTCTTTTTTCCCATCCTTTTTATGGTGCATTTAACTTAAAAGTTATGCGTGCACCTCCAGAGTTTTAGAATGCTGCTGCACCTTGTCTTAGCAAGGCGAGCGGAGCGAAGAAAAAGGGAGGAAATATGGATGAGAGAGCGGGCAGAGAGGATGAAAAACACACATGGTCTTGTGTCGGCTCGCCCAATGAAACCATTGTTGTGGCGGTAGCACTCTTTTTATAATACTCGTCGTACTCGTGGCGGTATCCCACTTTTGTTAATACCTTGGTTTTCTTTTGTTCCTCCATATAGGCCTACCATGATTTTGGTAGGAAGCCCGTTCAAGAAGACCTTATTTAGTACTATAATACTACTGTACATTAGTATTTTAGTAGGACCTTCCAACAAGGGCGTGGAACGTTAAGTTTTCTAAGAAGGGCCACTAGAACGTTTACTATTTCTTTAGCCAATAACAGTTTTATGCTTATATATCGACCACCCC
>CABFVX010000911.1:12100-38523 GCA_902151425.1 Timema shepardi
GGGGGGAGGGGTTGTTGGCAGACACATCCCCAAAATGCCGGAGGCTATAGAAAAATTCTAAATGACAAACAGTTCTAGACGCTATCTGAAGTGGTTTTTTTTGTAACACAGCCTCCTAATTTGTACGCGTACCCTAATTTTGATATTGTATGAACCATAAATAAAGCCATATTATACATTTTGTTGGTAAAATTTCGGGGGAGGTGGGGGTGGGGGGTTGAACCTCCAAAACCGCCCCCCTGACTACGGCCTTAGGGCCTACTGTATTTCATATTGGGTGACCTGGTGGTCTAGGGGTAAGGTGTCAAACTTCTATGCTGGAGGCCGGGGTTCGATCCTCGGTCCCGGCAAAGATTTATTCTGATTACCAAACCCTTCCTTCACCTCTGACAAGACATCTTGTGAATGTGGGGAATGCCAGGCCTCCACCGTGGTTCGGATTCCACGTTAAACTGTAGGTCCTTCATTTCATCTCGCAATCACCCTAACATTACACATTAGCGTAAGTGCGTATAACCCGAACGGGTAGTAAGACGCGGTGCTAATAATAATAATATTTCATATTTCGTGAGAATGTGGGGGCAGACGGGGACGGAGGTGGAGGGGAGAAGATAGTGTTCTCACAGTCTTTAGATATGTCGGCCATCCCGCATTGTAGATCAGCTGCAAAGAGAAGAGAGAGGGGATGAAGTGAATAAAGTAGTATGACTGACCCTCTAGCACACACGCCTACAATGCGTCTTAAACTGCTCTAAGACTGAGGTCAGTGTAGCCAGAGTGGGGAGTGGAGGCTCGTCACATGCTCGACCAATCCGTGAAGGATAGTTGCCATAGCAACCGATGCACGTTGTCAGATTTCTTGACAGTCATTGAGTATGCTTGCATAGTAGTAGCGTGCAAACTCGCGCTATGTGGCAACTATGCCCCTCAGCCTACCCACCACGCGGATCCTAAAGGAGTTTAAATCGCAGTATAATGGAGCAAGACAGACGTTTAATTCGATTTTCTCATTGAGACAACACCTAAACGTATCATGAGCCCAGGTTGTAATCGCCTACCATCATATCCTTGTCGTTTAGCCAGCGCTATTGTGTTTGCGCTCCGGAGCAGTACATGCAAATCCTTCATACTCGCCACTAACATTATTATTATATTATTGTACTTGTTGTATAAGGGGTGTCCCCGGTACCAGAGTTAAGCCCCCACCTCTCAATCCAATGGCTGTTCTTAGCTCCCACATATTTAAGTCCGTGAAACGATGATACGTTGAAGTATTCCTGGGTTAGATCTTTCCATCTTCGAGGATACTTTGTATTCTCGATCTCTGCAGACACAGGCTTGGGGCTCCAGACAGACGTCGCCGAACGTCTTGACACCATTTCAACACTGGCACCTAGGACCTACTGAGAGACAAGGATGAAACTAAGAGAGTGAGTTAATTACTAGTAGAAAACATCAAACGGCGGAACATTTTTGTACATCTCCGTCTATAACAAACAATTCAAGAATATACTAGCTTAGAGCTTTACTCAAGAGGTAGATATATTCTGACCCGATATTAAAACTGTATCAAGCTTGATGGAGGTTGTTTATTTCTCTGGGCAGCTGCAGTTTTTTTTTCCAATCAGAGCTATTTAATGGGTCAATCCTCTACCACTTACCCTGCCCCTGCATTAATTCACTAGGATGGGTCAAGCCCCGATTTCACCAATGCTAATAAATTTAGCTACCCCTGAATCAAACCCGGTTCACTTAAGGACGTTGCCTACCTGTGACGTCACGGCAAGTTAAGATAGGATTTCCCAGTTTAATGTATTTACGTTTTATTCGGCGGGTTTAAAAACATATATAACATATTAACAAGAACCATACATTCCTAAGGAGCTATTAAAAAACAGTCTTACCTTGTCAACAATTTTTTTTATCTGGAAGTACTTTTTTAAATCGTCTTCAACTCAGACTATTTGGTTTATTCACGGAAATGTCTTGTAGGAATCTTCCTGTCAGGATGAAGATAAAAAAAATAATTGTGGAAGCAAATGTCTGTTTAGAATAGGAAACAAGGAAGAGGTAATTTTGAAATCTATGTCAGGAGCTAATAATAGAATGTGTATACTCGTCAGTGGAAGAGGGGAAGTGTTAATAGCACACAGAAAAGAGGCCTCGCAAGGTGAACTAGTCACTTTCTTTCCTCTCTTTCTACTTCGTACATTGGCATTTAAGTATTAGTGCTAAGTGTGCTTAAGCGCGTCAAGCCAAGATGCAACTCACTTCAAAACCACCAAGAAGGCAACCGTTTATAAATCTGTATACGGATGCGCTATCGTATAAGATGCGGTGTCGGACATTGATTGGTCACTCGGTTCTTCCCTCGCCCCCAACCTTTGCTTATCCAGGTCACTAAAATTCACTGAAAGAAAGTTGATAAAAGCAATTCAACATTTTAATTAATTGCTTCATTTTACCGAGTCCTACTTTATCCAAATAAACAATAATAGTTTAAATTTTTCTTACCCGCGCGGTGGCCGGCCGAATGGTCTCAAAGCGTAACTTTCGTAATAGATTGGAGTGCACATTGTCGGGGATATAGGAGCTGAAATCGCGGTAGCGTGTACTCAGCATGTTTTTTCCCCCTAAACGGTTTTACACGTTCCCTCTACGCAAATGCGTGTACATTTCCTACAAATTCAACCTTCCTCCTCCCTAACACAATAGCTTGATCAATGCATATACGTGTAATTCGAACGAGTTGCATAAGGTTGTGATATATATATATATAAAATCAGACCTGGTGCCTTTAACTATGTAACCACTGCTTCGGGTCATCCTGAGAGACAGCCAACACAGGACATGGGAATATATTTTAAACAATATAAAAAATGTTACACAAAAACCTCTATGTCCCGCTTTGGTGGTTTCATAGTTTAACGCGCTACTCTCGTGTTGGACTAGACTTCCAAAAACGAGGATATCAGGGTTCGATCGCGGTCAAGTGAACTGAGGGTGTTTTTTCACTCTCCTTCCACGCAAATGCGGGTGCACTTCCTCTCAATTAAGCCATTAGTGTAACTAGTACATAGGCGTATAATCCAAACTATTGGCAAAAGAGTGAAACATAATTATTAAAATGTCTAGTCCAGCATAAGTAGTTATAATCTTTCAATCTTTACGAAGAAGCGGTCATTCAATGTTGTTTTTCTGTTCCCAATAGTTTTATGTTCTGTGCTGCTACCTACCTGTGAGTCTGTGAACAATTTCTTTACTAGTTTGTTGTGTTCATTGATTTGCCTCATAGTAGATGAAACACACACCAAAGTAAACTCTCCTTTAACTCTAAAATAACCGCTCTCCGAGTGTGTATTTATATAAACAGAAAGGACAATACCGTATTCCAATGTGAGCACTACCAACCTTCCAGCAATGTTGTGTGTGGCCACAGCAATTCTCTTCAGTAGAGCTCTTGTCCAGATTGTCAATCTCCCTGGAGACTGGCCAGCACTTCAATCATGGGCTTGCAATAATGTTGAGTGCAGCAAACAACCCAAGTGAATCATCATCATAATCAACAACATCATCCATCATGTGTTGTTGCAACGTCCGTTGATACATACAATTAACTTTAAAAGCTCAAGCAAAGATGGGCAGTTAATTTGGGCGTTTTGGATATTCAATCGAATCATTGCTGAGAAAAGTATTATACAATCACTATAGTCATCATCATCTGTTTCCATCCTGTCGCCGGGTCAGTTTAGTAAAATGCCTCCATCTTCCTCCTTTAATCTCTTCGATTCTTCTCCTCTCATTTGAACACGTTCTTTGCGTTCTGCTCCTCCCATCTCTTTCTTGGCCTCTCCTGTGGTCTTTTCCCCCCACATACATTTCCAACAACTAAAAAAGTGAAATTTTTAAATACCATAGTTAACTAACTACAGTCTAATTATCGGTGACCTGGCGGTCTAGGGGTAAGGTGTCAGACTTCTGTGCTGGGGGTCCGGGGTTCAATCCTCGGTCCCGGCACAGATTTATCTGATTACCAAACCCTTCCTTCACCTCTGACAAGACATCTTGTGAATGTGAGGAATGCCAGGCCTCCACCGTGGTTCGGATTCCACGTTAAACTGTAGGTCCTCCATTTCATCTCACAATCACCCTACCATTACACATTAGCGTAAGTGCGTATAACCCAAACAGGTAGTAAGACGCGGTGCTAATAATAATAATAATAGTCTAATTTTCATAGGGCAGCTAGAGAAGTTACTAAATCTATTATCACGTATTCATACATCAAGTCATGTGATCTGCATATCTCAATAATGATAGATTCATAGATATTATCAATATATATATATATATATATATATACATATATAATAACACTAACAATAAGGTAAAGTTATCAATATTGACCACAAAAAAAGTTTGTATTATTTTAACTGTCCTTCCTATGAAAATTGGACTGTATACAGAGTGAATTGTGATCGATTGTCAGGCGCGTGATTATTTAGCTGACAAATTCACTATAACATTTCATCCCCCCCCATTACATACTATTAATATTCATTCCCGATTGTTCATGCCACTTACTATTAAAATTACTGCTCATTCGTGTTTTTTTAAATATTTATTTAGGGTATTTAATGTTCACTTTTTGAACTGACTGAATATATCAACACAAAATAATTTCTACGAGGGCCTACCAATTTTTCCAAGAAAAGGTTAACACACCTTCAAGGGTTCTTTCACTTTCCACGATCAACAAGGAACTGACTGCTTTACTTCCCCTCCGAAGGAAGTTGTACCACGGATTTTTTTTTTATATCACTCTAGAAAAATCCAATGACCTAGGCATTGACCCACGGACACCAGGTTCTTAGGCGAGCATTTTACGGCCAGAACACTACGGTCAACCTCATCCATGTTAAATTATATTAAAATTATTGCATATTAAAAAAAAATACAAATTTTAAATATTTGTCTGTTTTCCTAGTTACTAGAAATGTTGTGCAAGTCTCAACGTGGTAGGGTCTGAAAAGCCTTATCTGATTCACATTCACATTGATTGCGAGTATAGCTTGTCTATGAGCGTATCCTAGAGCTAGGCATACTTTCACAAACTACCTACGTTCCCCTCGTTAAAAGAAAGTTAAAATCTTCAAATTAGTATTTACAATTTTTGGATCAAATAAATAATTGTATGAAGACACACTTGAAATGTAGCTTTGATTTATTATCTGATATATACTTTTATATATTAAATACATTTATATTTTCATTTATAATACAATAATTCTTTATAATTGTAGTGTATATGTGTCTTCTTCATCTCTTGAGAGACTACTTCTCAAATGAGAAGGTTATGGACACACAGGCTGTCACCAGGACAGCCTTTAAAACTAACACAATCTTTGGTTGTAGCTGCTAGGTTTGTTTTATAACATTACCGTACTCGAGACACTCCGGGTTCTTCAACCCTGTGTTCTATAACAGACAGCAGAGAGAGAAAAAGACTCGACTCTTAGAACACAATTATGACCAGCGTAAATTAAATACAAACCTGGGTACAAAGAGAACAATACAAGAAAACTGCTTAAATAAAACACACATTTATAATAGTGACATTGTGTGGTTTAAAAGTGCTACGTTAAGTTGCCAAATGAAAGCTCGGGTGATTTGTAGGTGTGCGAGGTTTTGAGCTCCTTCCAGATCTGTAATAAAACTACCAACCTTTGTTTTGCAAGTGACACAAGCACAACCAATCACAGAATAGATAACAGGATAACAGCACTTCTGACACAATGGTAACCATTTTTATACTTGTGACAGAACATAAGAAATCCTACACCATGGCTGGGGTGCACACAGAAATCGTTGGCAGTGGGGGGGGTGTTCCAAATTAAAGAAGTTAAGGGTCAACAGTCAATCCAATTCATTACTTGTATACAATTCATACTTTGAAAAAATTATTACCAATAATTACTTTATGAGACTACATAAAGATTATACTGTATAACCTAAAGCGTTGTTACATCTAGCTATTTACTGTAATGAAAAATAATAATTTCATTAGATTATATATATATTTTATTTATCTTTCATGTTCACTGGGGGGGGGGGAGGTTGGGGGGGGTCGGACCCAGTGGGAACCCCTGTGTGTGGACCCCTGCACCATAGTAACCATCTTAATACTTGTGACAGAAGAGAAGAAATCCTATGCCATGGTAACCATCAAATAATCAGTTATATACATTAGTGATTGCTATTTTAACTAAGTACACGACACACAAAAACTCACTATAATATACACGAAACCAAATATTTATCAACACACGACTATTATTGTCTGCTTTGTTCCAACTGACAACTCTGACTAGCTTTAGGTCTATTATGTTTTCTATTAACTACAATATAGTAATTATTATTCTAGTTAACCTAAAATGACTGTAAACAGTTCAAGTTTAGCTGATAAGCAAATTCTTCAGCCAACATTTTTATACGTGTTAATTATTTTCTAAATAAATAATCTATGATTATGTTTAGAAAGTACACCTTAAATCAGAATCATGTTTAGAAAGTGCAACTTATATCAGAATCCTATTTAGTAAGTGCAACTTAAATCAGAATCAATCTGTTTAGTGAATAAATAAAAAAAATTAAAATTACATAGTAAATTAATCTTTATCTAAATGCTCCCTTTCACCATATAAAAGGTTTTTTTAACTGTAAAGTACGAGTCACATAATTTAATCAGCTCTTTAATTTTCAAAATAGCTAATTACTGTCATCTCCAATTAAATCCACTTCTTTGTCATCATCATCATCATCATCATCTGTTTCCGGGTCAGTTTATTAAATAAAATGCCTCTATCTTCCTTTATCCTTCCACCTCTCTTCCTCCTTTAATTTCTTCCATTCTTCTCCTCTTACTTGAACACTTACTGTTATCTGCTCCAACTATCTATTTCTTGGCCTGCCTTGGGGTATTTCCCCTAAATACTTCATTTTCAACAATTTCTTTGACATCTTTTTTTTTTCCATTCTCATTACATGCCCATACCCTTTCAGTCAATCCACTTAAATATATATTTATATCTTCCTCTTCATAGATTTCTCTCAACCATGGTGACACAATGAAGCATACCTATAGCTATTAGAATTTTGATAACACTTTAAATAGTTTACAGATTGACTTTGTTTGGAAAAAAACATTTTTAGCGAAAATGTAAATCTATTTTAAATTTTGATTGTACTGTTTATAATATTTGTACCAAACACAATTTTGTTTGTTGTGAGCGAATCATGAATATTTATACTGAGAAATATTCCTGGTTTGTGGATATGTTCATGATAAATATAACCAGCTTCGGTGGTCCAATGGTCTGAAGGCATCACTCTCACATGAGACTGGACCGCAGAGGACGGGGAGATCGGGGTTCGAATCCCAGTTGGGAGGAGGGTGGTTTTCCCTAAATGATTCTACACTTTGCCTCCATGAAAATGTAGATACAATTTCTCTAAATTCAACCTATACTCATCCCAATTAGTACAGAGGCGTATAGCCCGAATGGATATTAAGACATAGTGCTAAAACAAATATGATCTGTGACATTGAAAATATAAATTTATCTACACACTAGATAGCTTATTTTGTAAAAATAAAATTTATCAAGATGATAATATTTTCAACAATAAAACATTTTATAAATTATATTTGGTGCTTAAAGGTAAATAAATATAAAACAGGAAAACTTTCTTTTCTAAATAGGATAAGAAAAGTTTAACCTCAATATTACAGCAAGAATATTTCATGCATTCAATAAATATTTGTTTATGATAAAAAACCTCCCATTTTAAAAGAACAATGAGACGCTTGTAGCTTTGTCGAGAAACATCCTTCTTGATTAGACAAGACAGAGAAAATACAATAAGACACTTGTAGCTCTGTCGAGAAACATCCTCCATGATTAGACAAGACAGAGAAAATACAATGAGACGCTTATAGCTCTGTAGAGAAACATCCTCCCCGATTAGACAAAATAGAAGAAATTCAGCTGCAAATATAAGAGGAATATATTATTAATTCAATTGTTTTAGGACCTAGACTGGAGGTGAACTAGCAAAGTACCCAGAGACAGTTCAATGTCAAAGTCTTGTGATCTCAGCCCCCTGGACTTCCTTCTTGTCTGTCTGACTGGCCTTGTTGGAGCAGCGAGGGCTTGTCACGTCCAGACAGTCGCAGCTGAGACTAGAGTCAGACAAAGCTCCACTGGGTAGCAGAAGAAGACTCTCTGTCGACTTGGTGGGTTGCACGTATCTGCTGGCGTGAGAGTGCGCCGAAGAGACCAATCTAGGATCCATTCCCCCTCGTCCAGCCTGCAGACAAAGATGCCAGGTGATACTGGGACATGCCATATAGAGGCTCACTCTTGGCCTTATCAGGGGGTACTAATGAGATCTTACCAAACAAAGCGTGTCTCTGGACAGGAGATGACAAACAGTGGGCCAAAAAAAAGAGAATACCTATATGTAAGCTGAGCTGAGCAGAGGAAAGAGAGAGAGAGAACTAAGACTACCAAACAAGAGTTAAAGGGGCATTGCCCTAGGATGATATACAAGGAGTATAAAAGGGATGAAAAAGGTTTATAGAGAGTGCTTGGTAGACGCCGCAGATGGAATAGCCAGCGGAAAGAAGAAATGGAAGGAAACACCATGGTGAGACGGTAAGTTAAGGAAAACAGTAAATGTGAAGAGTAGAGCATTTAGAAAATGGTTTACAAAAAAGAACAAGAAAGGTAGAGGATGAGTACAGGGAGGAAAGGAAAAAAGAAACAGGGATATTAAGAGAAGAGAGAAAAGTATGGACGGAAGAATAGACAAAAGTTCTGTAGAGTATACACAGATGTGAATGGGCAAAGGAAAAGGAGGTTAGACTGATGGATGAGATAAGTAGGATGATAGAGAGTGGATAATGGGTGGAAAATATCCCGGAATGGGCAGGAGAAGTATGAGCAGAAGAAGCATAGATAATGGATGGGATAGTGAGGAAAGTGCAGCAGACATAGCTTGGAGGATGGTAGAAAATGCTTGAGGAAAGGAAAGACACCAGGAGTGGATGAGCTTACAGTAGAAATGATAGCAGCAGGGGAAATGGGAGTGGTATAACATATTAAGGGAAGTATGAAAAGGAAACAAGGTGTCGGGGGATTGGACAAAAGGTATAATGGCACCAATATCTAAGAAAGGGGATAAAAGGAGGTGTACAGATTATACACTTATGTGTCAATATGTAAAATGTATGGAAAGGTTCTGGAAAGAATGATGAAAAGCACAAAGGGAAGGTGAAGGTAGGAGCAATATGGGTTCAGAGAGAAGAGCGCAATGAAATATATAATATTTGCTAACAGACAACTAATGGAGAAGAGATATGAATATGGAAAGAACCAAGTAATGATGTTCATGGATGTGGAAAAGACATATGATAGTGTAAATGAGAGGAAAGTTTGGAAAGTGATGGAAGAGGATGGAGTAGAAAGAGGAGGGACAATTAGAGTAAAGAGTATGTATGATGATAACATAAGATGTATTGATATGGAGAAAGAGTGGATAGAGTGGATGGAGTGGTTCCAACTTATAAATGGCGTGAAGGAAGGGAGTGATCTCTCATCACTAATCTTTTTAATGGTAGTGGAAATGGTCATGGATAGAGTGATAAGGAAACTCATAGAGGATAAAATGAAATAAATAATGTTAGCTGATGACTTGATGACATGGAGGAAAAGAAAGAGGGAGTACAGGAATAGATTGAGGAAGTGAAAGATAATATGAAATGAAACTTAGCATGGGAAAGAGTAAAGTGTTTGTTGGTAATAAAAAGGAAGATCGAATAATATATAGAAAAGCTATACAGCTGGATGGAGTAGTGGTGAGAGAAGAACAGATTGCAAAGTATCGTGGAAGCATGAATGAGGGGAAACGTAGGATTAGAGAGAATCTAATAAGAAAAGGGCAGCAGGGGTAGTTCTACAGGTGCATAAGAGACCTGCTATGGAAAAGAGAAGTGCCATATAGTGCATACTTTGTACCCATAGTCACATATGGAATAAAAATATGGGCATTGTATTCAAGAGAGACCAGGAAGGTGGTATCCATATAGTACCTTGGGAATGCTATATAGCAGACCTGGCCGACTTGTTTTGTTTCACAATCAACTTTTTTCATCAAGACTAACTGCAAGCTACTAGGACATACATCCAGTGGCGACTTGTGTATAGGCACTGCGGAACTGCAGCACCACCTATTTCCACCTGATATTATCAATAACATTTAATATAATGAGTCCTTTTTTCTTCAATTCTTTCTTTATTTTCGTATTACAATATATATTCCTTAAGCTTAATGTCAGTACAGTAGCCCCATGGCTTCTTTGGTGCTGACTGACAGATCACAGCTGACTTCTGACAGTCAACATTTAGGTATATACCCAAATGATGACTGTCAGAAATGACAGCTGCTAAACACATGTTTTTGCAGATCAAATGGTTCGGCGTAGGGATACATAATTTGGTCTGGTAACTTTTCAAAGCTGTCAGTCAGCACCAAAGAAGCCATGGGGCTACTGTACTTCAGTAGCCATCCCCCAGTTTATGAAAAGATACCAAAATCTTTGTTAGGAACTATGCGCTTCACAGTGACAGCGACGTGGTGTTTTACTACTGTGCGCATGCGCACATAGGAGAGGGGTGGGGAGGAATGTGGGATTGTCAGGTAGAGAGAGCACTGTTGCTCTCGCAGTGCTAGCTCTGGCGTGATGGTGGAAGGAAGGTTTTTTTTTACTCGACGTGTGTTGTGCTTAAAAACCGTGTACTATATTCTTGAATGTGATAAAGTGTAGAAGAGTGTAAAATTAGATTATTATTCTGCTTCCAGCTATTCTATTTGATTAATTTTTTTTTCGGTTCTTTTATTTAACAGAAAGACTAAATGCGCTTGCAGTACTTTCAATGGAGAATAATTTCCTCAATTGTCATCCAGAGATCAAGGAGAAGATTATTGAACTTTTTTCGAAAATTAAAACAAGAAGAATGGATTTCATTTTTAAATGAATAGATCAAGTTTGAACTGTAACAATTTAAGTTAAAGTAAAAAATGTTTGGTTTATTTGCTAAGATTTTATCAAGTTCCTGAACAAATTTTCTTTTTATACGTGTTTTTATCCTTTTATACAATTTTAAAACAAAGGCTAAAAATTTTCTGGAGCAGCACCCCCACTAATTTTAACTACGAGCCGCCTCTGCTACATGCATTGTAATTGATGCAAGCTTAAAAAGAGGCAGTTTGGGTTTACTAACAACATTTTTGAAGGCGATGAATATGTACAGACCTTTAGTTATCTCTTTCAGAGAAATTATAACAAGCATTTCATATTTTGTGGTTAAAATCACTAAAAATCATTCGTATGAAAACTAGACAGTGAAAATAGGGGAGAAGGGTATGAAGGAGACTGATGCACTCTGAAAATTTCATATTTATGTGTTTTGTTGTGTTTTTAATTGTGAACTTTGAGTCCTACAGTTTTCAGGAAAATGTGTAGGCGTTGCACTTTTATCCTCTTTTCAAGGTTTAATTTAAAATAGCTGTTTGGTACCATTTTTCCTTTGTTTACATACATATAAAAACAATGACATAGCAGTATCTCTGACATCTCTGTATTCATCAAGCTGGAGAAAGAAGGCATTAATTACAGCTACATATACCTGCTTGCAATTGTACACTGACATTTTCACTTATTTTTTTCAACTCGCCGCATCACATTATTTCGGGATAGCTGTAGGTCTTAAAAAGCAGTTCTAATCTCATTCTTGTTTTTGAAATTTTCAAAAAAGTTCATTGCAATTTCTAAAAAAAACATCTCCTTAATACATTCTCCATCACTAAATGTTTTACATTTATTTGCAAAAAAGGTTACTTACTTTGAAGGATGCAATAGTTATTACTTTTGATTGTAAAACTCGCTTTACGAACAAAGTTTGTTGTTCTGATAACCTGGATTAAAGTTCTTTCAATTTGAGTTTTCTAACCTCACCATAGGGTCCAACTGATACTTGCCATGAAGGGTGTTGAAGTGCCGTTCAAAATTCCCTTTTTTAGGTTTTGCCATTGTAGCATTACACACTAAGCAACAACATTTGTTTTTATCACAAGAAAGAAGTACTCAAGCAACCATTCTTCGTGAAAATAATAAGTCTTATTCTTTTAGAAGCAGGTCTCAAAGTGATAGTACACAGGCCTAAAATGTATTTTTTTCCTGTCGTGCCTGTGTTTCTCTGCCCCCTGTCAGTCATGTGATGCAACTCAATTATATATCAAAGTGAACGGTAAAAGCTCGTTGAGATATAAAATTATCAAGGATTTGAACATGACTCCCAACATTTGGCAGTCGACCAAATATGATGCTGTGATCGACGTGTTGGCCAAGACTGCTATAGGGCATACAAGATTAACTTTTAACCTTCACTCACCTTAGTGCTGTGTGTGCGGTTATGTCCACCCTTCCCCCCTTTAACACCGGTTACGTCCAGGTATCCGTAACCAAACCCATACCCGCCAAACGCCTTGGTGGTCAAGTTGTCCCAGGACTTGGCCGGCTTGTATGAGGTGGAGGGGTACTGATGCTGCTGATGGTGGTAGACGTTGGATCCATGTGGTTTGCTAGCCTTGCTGGAGTGACTCCTTGTTCCCTGAGACACATTACAAGAGAATATTACTTGATAGATTTTGAAAAGTTATATTTAACAACATCTTTATAGACCTGGAAAGAATGGTTTTATATGATTTTAAAATGTATAATCAAGGAAATATTTATGATTAATTATGTCTTGACATATTGGAGAAATATTACTTGATTAATAAGTTGAATACAATGAATAAGACAATATAGAAGAGGTTAGTTATTACAAGTGACTCTTCAGGTATCTTGGAACATTTATCAAATTTACTGTCAGAGATTTAGATCATTAGAGATGACTACAGATCAAAGATAAAAGTTGAGTAGAAAGATATCAGGCGAGTAGAGAGATGTAAGGTGAGTAAAGAGATGTAAGGTGAGTAGAGAGATGTGAGGCTAGTAGAGAGATGTAAGGCGAGTATATAAATGTAAGGTGAGTAGAGAGATGTAAGGCTAGTAGAGGGATGTAAGGCGAGTAGAGAGATGTAAGGCTAGTAGAGAGATGTAAGGCGAGTGGAGAGATGTAAGGCGAGTGGAGAGATGTAAGGCGAGTAGAGAGATGTAAGGCGAGTAGAGAGATGTAAGGCGAGTAGAGAGATGTAAGGCGAGTAGAGAGATGTAAGGCGAGTATATAAATGTAAGGCGAGTAGAGAGATGTAAGGCTAGTAGAGAGATGTAAGGCTAGTAGAGGGATGTAAGGTGAGTAGAGGGATGTAAGGCGAGTAGAGAGATGTAAGACGAGTAGAGGGATGTAAGGTGAGTAGAGAGATGTAAGGCTAGTAGAGGGATGTAAGGCGAGTAGAGGGATGTAAGGCTAGTAGAGAGATGTAAGACGAGTAGAGGGATGTAAGGTGAGTAGAGGGATGTAAGGCTAGTAGAGAGATGTAAGGCGAGTAGAGGGATGTAAGGCTAGTAGAGGGATGTAAGGCGAGTAGAGAAATGTAAGGCGAGTAGAGGGATGTAAGGCTAGTAGAGAGATGTAAGGCGAGTAGAGGGATGTAAGGTGAGTAGAGAGATGTAAGGCGAGTAGAGGGATGTAAGGCGAGTAGAGAAATGTAAGGCTAGTAAAGAGATGTAAGGCGAGTAGAGAGATGTAAGGCGAGTAGAGAGATGTAAGGCGAGTAGAGAGATGTAAGGCGAGTAGAGAGATGTAAGGCGAGTAGAGAGATGTAAGGCGAGTAGAGAGATGTAAGGCGAGTAGAGAGATGTAAGGCGAGTAGAGAGATGTAAGGCGAGTAGAGAGATGTAAGGCGAGTAGAGAGATGTAAGGCGAGTAGAGAGATGTAAGGCGAGTAGAGAGATGTAAGGCGAGTAGAGAGATGTAAGGCGAGTAGAGAGATGTAAGGCGAGTAGAGAGATGTAAGGCGAGTAGAGAGATGTAAGGCGAGTAGAGAGATGTAAGGCGAGTAGAGAGATGTAAGGCGAGTAGAGAGATGTAAGGCGAGTAGAGAGATGTAAGGCGAGTAGAGAGATGTAAGGCGAGTAGAGAGATGTAAGGCGAGTAGAGAGATGTAAGGCGAGTAGAGAGATGTAAGGCGAGTAGAGAGATGTAAGGCGAGTAGAGAGATGTAAGGCGAGTAGAGAGATGTAAGGCGAGTAGAGAGATGTAAGGCGAGTAGAGAGATGTAAGGCGAGTAGAGAGATGTAAGGCGAGTAGAGAGATGTAAGGCGAGTAGAGAGATGTAAGGCGAGTAGAGAGATGTAAGGCGAGTAGAGAGATGTAAGGCGAGTAGAGAGATGTAAGGCGAGTAGAGAGATGTAAGGCGAGTAGAGAGATGTAAGGCGAGTAGAGAGATGTAAGGCGAGTAGAGGGATGTAAGGCGAGTAGAGAGATGTAAGGCGAGTAGAGAGATGTAAGGCGAGTAGAGAGATGTAAGGTGAGTAGCCAATACAGGTGTATGGCCATGACAGGTGAACACACAGAAGGTGAGTGTCATCAGAGAAGGGTTTCAGCGAGGTACACGTACCTCACACGTATTGGGCGGCGGGTCCCAGTAGAGTGTATCGGTACTTAGCGAGGTGGTATAGGAGGCAGCACTGCTCTCTCCCACACCCCCTTGTACCGTGCAACTAAGCTCACTTGATGTACAAGAGTGTAGACTGCACTGGCTCACTAGACCTGCGCCAAAGTTGAAGTAGCGGGTGGGTCTAGAAGCTTGAGGTGGAGGGTTGGGTGCCACCGGGGTGTTGGGTTGAGGTGGCGGTTGAGATGGTGCACGACTCTGCTTTTCTTTGTACCCTGTAAACATACAAACAAACATACATGTATTCCCACATCTCCCTCCCCCTCGGTAACAAAACTTGGATCAAAGTCATAGAGACTACACTGGATATCATCTCTGATGGAAATGTATGGTTAATAACGGGAAACAGCGTTGTAATTCTCTTGTGTACGTGATGCTAATTTTCCCTCAAGTATAATACAAGTTTCGCAATGGCATTTGGTTGGTTTCTACAGTAGCTCCTTCTTACCCCCAACACACAACACTTCGACGTAAATTGCTACGCTCCCTTTACATGGTCGGACGTGTCTCCAAATGTGTGTCTACACAAAACTCTGTGAAATACTTCTTGGCCGAGTCACTGGGGTTAGTTGGAACCAATGTAAATCAATTATAAATAAGACATGTTATCGAGAAATGTAAATAATAACAGTACATAAGATTTGCTAACCATGGAAAGTTCAATTAAATACATGTATCTCAAGCCTCAGAAAGGATATAACTAAAATATATGGACCCAGCAAAGGAAAAGGCCTGAGAATAGGAACAATGAATGTCTGCACATTGACCAGGAAAGTGGAAGAGATTGTAAACCTTATGGAGAAGAGCAAACTGGATGTACTCGGACTATCAGAGACCATATGGATAGGGAAAGGAATTATGGATATGAGGAAAGGATTCAAGGTGCACGGGATTGGAAATGAATAAGGAAGATGAAATGGAACGGGGGTGGTAGTGATACAAGGGCTAGGGAAGGAAGTAAAGAGAATCAGTGATACGATATAAAAGTTGAAAATAGGAGAGAAGATCACGAGCATGGAAATAGTGCAGGTGTATGCCCCACGGGTGGGTTGTACCTCTAAGAAGAAGGACGAGTTTGAGGAAGAGCTGCGAAAACATCTGGGTGGGCAGAGTCTGGTGGTAGTCATGGGTGACTTCAATGCGCATGTTTGAACAGAGGGACAAGGTTACGAAGAAGTACTTGGACGAGACGGCTGGGGAAGAAGGAATGGGGAAGGTGAGAGATTGCTGGATATGTGTAAAAGGAATGGGCAGATGGTGGAGAACTCATGGTTTAAGAAAGGCGAAAACTACAAGGTGACCTGGTACAGTTCTGATTAGACAAAGAAGTCAGTTGTGGACTATATACTTTTGGACAAATTGGTATGCAAAATATCATAAATGTAACGGTAATTCCATCGGAGGCCTTAGACAGTGTCCATCGGTTGTTGATGATGAGTCTCAGAGTAAAGAAGGAAAAGAGGGTGGTTGAGAACCAGGAAAGAAGGATAAGGGTATGGAAATTGAAAGAGGAAGACTATATTATTATTATTATTATTATTATTATTATTTAGCACCACGTCATACTACCCGTTCGGGTTATACGCTTTAAGTATTAATTACACTAATGGATTAGGAATTGGGAACGTTAAATTAGAGGAAGTGAACCCGCATTTGCGTGGAGGGAGAGTGGAAAACCATTTTAGGAAAAGCCACCCCCAGTTCACCTGACCAAGATTCGAACCTCGATCTACCTGTCCTCAGCAGTCGAGTTCAACTTGACTAGCGCGTTAGCCAACTACGCCACCGAGGCGGGTAGGAAGACTATAGAAAGGAGTTCCAGAAGAGAGTATAGTACAATGTACCAAGGGATGAGCTGGGAGCAGGGGGAGAGGAATGGAGAATATTCAGAAGGTTAATGGTGGAAGCAGCGGAGGAAGTCTGCGGGAGGACAAGCAACAAGAGAAAATTGAAGCTTAGCTTTCCTCCATTAGACCTGCAGTACCTGTACCTTGATTCTCCTTGTTCTTTGAGCGCTGTTGTCTGGACCTTCTCCTGGAACTAGGGACACAGTGAGGGTCACAGCAAGGACTAGCTAGATCGTAAGCCTCCAGACTGGAATTATCCTGATTGCTGGCTTGCACACAAGGGTTGCACAGTGGGTGATGAGACGAAGCAGGGGGTTGCTGTTGAGCACTATTGTGCCGGTTGTTATTGACAGGAGCGTTCGTCCCGGAACTCTTGTTGCACCGCGTACTCACACCTTCAACAACAACACAACACAGTGATTAGTGTTGGCCGGATCTTGTCTTTTTTTGCCGCCTTAGGCAAGGAATAAACATAATGCCCTCACCTCTCAAGACATTTAAAAAACCTGTACTGTAAAACAAGACAACACAATTGATTTTTTCAACTCATATTTTTTAAATTTTAACAAAAATTGAAAATTCTTCAGTTAGGTACTCAAGAATCCGATACCTTAGCTCAGTCGGTAACGTGTTTGTCTACTGAGCTAAGGGTTCCGGGTTCAATTCCTGACATGGCCAAAAAATGTATCATTGGTGAAATGTGGGTTTACCCTTTCACAGTGATGAATTAACGGTCGGGGACTGGATGTTGTACCTGATCTAGTCTAAAGTTATATTATAGGGCATATGAAGCTACGATGGGCCTAGCAAACCTGTAGTGGAAAATATATGGCTTGAATAAAAAAAAACTGACCCAGGCCACAGGAAAGAAAAAATAATCAATGTAAGAGGTTACTCAAGATTAATCAATTTAAAAACTATAATAGACTAATCCTAATGAGGGAAACCACGTTTCTTGAATCAAGTATTTTAATAATAATTTAAAATTATGCAGACCTACTTCCCATTTTGGAGTCTTTTAATAAAAACAAGGTTTTTAAGATCATTTTATAAAATTTAAATTAAAAACTTATTATGAAAGTCCACACACTCATAATAAGAGCGAAATCTGAAAATTTAGTTTGTACAGTATCATTATCATCACCTCCCCTTATCCGACCTTTGCCACGACACGACTTGAATGGTATATCTCCACCTCCTTTTCTCTCTTCATGACTCCTCCTTCGCCAACTTATTCCAGATCAAACTTATTTTGCTCACACTGTTCTTAATTGACTCCAACCATCCAATACTGGGTATTACCCTGGAATTCTTTCCATTGTATTTCATCTTCTATCCTCTTTACATGTCCAAAAATCTCTATTTGTTGCTGTCCATTCTTTCTTTCGGCTTTTACACCTCAATTTCTTTCCTTAATTACTCATTTCTCACTGTATATTTTTGTCACTCCCGATGAAATTAGTAATTATATTATATTTTCTTTAAATATGACTGCTATTCTAAATGCATATATTTGAAAAATTACCCTTTTTTTTTTTGACACAAACTACTTTATAGGTGATAAATAATTTAAAAAATATAACCACCAAATGACTACTCCGCCCCTTTCCCCCGACAGTTAGTTCCTAGAGCCGATCCTAGGCTGTGTCTAACCACGACCAGGGTCCGCGGATGTTGGTTTACCTTGGCCCGCAGCAGCAACCCCGTTGGTTTGGTGGTAGCCTTTGTTGGCCGCTCCATGCCTGGCCCCGGTGTCGTTCTGGTGAGGGTGTGTCCAGGTCAACAAGTAGTCCCCAGACGACTGGATACAGTAGCCTCTGTACCGCGGGTCCAGATACTGGTAAGCAAGCAGCAACTGTTGAGTCTGAGGTTGATGTTCAATCTACACGGGGGAAAAAACAGGTGATCACTTTTTTAACTGGTGTTGTCTGATAAACCGTGACTCACATAAATACTCTGTATACATATATTAATAGTTATAAATAAGGTGGTGATTTGTTATTTTACTGGCAACCATCAGACAGTATTCGAGAAGTAAATCAAAGAAAATATATTATTCAAACACAATGTTAATATTCACTTGCTTTGGTGGTTGAGTGTTCTAAAGGCGTCACTCTCACAATATACTGGACTGCCAATTATAGAGAGATCAGGATTTGAACCCCGGTCTGATGTACCGAGGGTGGTTTTTACTAAACGACTTTCCAATCTTTCTTCATGCAAATGTGGGTACACTTCCTCTAAAAATTTTCCTGACACATTAGCATAATTAGTACACAAGTATATAACCCAAACAGGTGCTAAAGTATTTATGTTGGTATAAAAAAATATATCATGAATTACGGTGAGAATGCAGGGACTATGAGGAAAAGTCAGTATTTTTGCAGCAAAACATCTTTTTAATCAAAAGAAATCAAATAATTCTCCAGTAGAAAAATACGAGTTTAATTTTCATCACATGATTGACAGTTTTTGAATATCTGTCGAGGGGGTCCTGGAATTTAATGAAAACTTTTTTTTCTCTTCGTTTAAAAAGTTTTCTCATCTAATGCCGCTATGCTCATGACAGATGTGTTTTATTTATTTTGGCAAAAAAAAAAAGTTTGCTATTAAAATTACAAAAACACTGACTGTCCTTTTACATCCCCACCTTAATTATCTAATATTGAATATCGGTCCAACTCACCCTTGCCACATCCTCAGTGGACACTGTCGGTCTGCAGTAGCTCTGCTCTGTGGCGTCATTCAAAACCTGAGGTCCCGAGTCATGCGAACAAGCCTTCTTCCGAGCGGGAAGACTGTGTGTCTTCCACTTGCCTTGTAACAGCTCCCTTTCCTTCACACACAACCTGTCCAGTTCCGCCATCTTACCTTGGAGGACTCTTTGCAGCTGGATGTATCTCATGTGGAGCTCCACCTGATTGGTATAACATAACAATGATCCACAATACATTAAGATAGCACAGAATGCTATGTTTGGGTTCCTGCAAGCCTATACATCATGTTGGCTCTAGCTCACCTTGCGTACACAGTCTTCAAACAAAACAACCATCCTCATTCGGGCTTCACAGTTCTTGATGAAGTTGACCAACGTCTTGTGGTCGGCCTTCTCCATGTCGTGCCCATTGATCGATAAGATGACATCTCCTAGCAGGGGACATATAAACACAGTGAGATGTGAGCTAGTTTACATCTCCTAGCAGGTGACATATAAACACAGTGAGATGTGAGCTAGTTTACATCTCCTAGCAGGGGACATATAAACACAGTGAGATGTGAGCTAGTTTACATCTCCTAGCAGGAGACCTAATAAATACAGCTCCTGGACAAGGAGTTGAAGAATCAAATTGTGTATCCTTGTTTACCTTCCCGCATCCCAGCTCTAAAGGCCGCACCATCATAGTCCACATAGTCGACATATGTAATCATCTCTATTTCCTGCTCCTTCTTGTAGTGGATACCATAGCTCTGTAACAAGCGCTCTGTCAGTGTTACATGGTTAGAGTACTATAGCTCTGTAACAAGCACTCTGTATGTAGAATACTATAGCTTTAGAACAAGCGCTGTCAGTGTTTCATGCTATAGCTCTGTAATAAGCATTATATATATATATATATATATATAAAATGGTTAGAACACCTGGTGGTGACAGTAACATTACACTAGTCCTGACCATGTGATTGTTGCATGGCAGGGCCGTACCTAGGAATTATTTTTTTCGGAGTGTGGAGGCTTCAAAAACAAAAGCTATAGGAGCGAATAAAAATGTTAAATGTTTAGTTATCAGATTGATTTTATCAAATAAAAAGTTTTCATACAGTTTTTTAAGGAGACTTTTACAACATAGCATAATTTATAAAACAAAACTCAACATTCTGTCTTTTTTCATAGCAAACTCGTTAATGACTTGTTCAGTTGGAATGTTAAACTGTCTTTGTAGCGGCATTAGAGATAATCCAGTGAGACTTTCCTGGCCACAGGAGTTTCTAAGGTATGTTTTGAGTCTTCTCAAAGTTGAGAATGTTCTCTCAGCAGTGCATGTTGTTACTGGCAAAGTTACAGATATGTAACACAGAAATGTTAGGGGAAAGTTCACTATCGCACTCACTAAGAGCCTGAATGGCACACGATGCTTGAGCTGATTCATCTTTTCTCCCCCAAAACATTTTCCAGATCTTAAACTCAGTATTCAACTTTGCTTTTGTATATCTCTAAATTTTCTAGAATCAGTGAATTTTCTGATCAAACGGACGTTATCAAGTTGTGTAAGCTAGAGAGCATTTTATTGTGGTCTGTAAACCTACTTTTCGGTTATCTATCAAATCGTTCAGAAGCGGAATAGCTACAGTAACAGAAAATATTGTTCAGGATCATAAGGTCCGATATTACTGCAATATCTCTGGAGAGATGTCATTTGAATCTTTTCATGAACATTAACCAGTAATGATTTGGCCGATTTGAAAGTATTTGAAAATTGGTCTTCCATGTTGGTTCGAATATTTTGAAAATGTAAAATAACATTCTCGATATGATCAACTGCTGACTTTAAATCACAAAGAGGATATTGGAGGACTTTACATAGTGCCAAAAAGCAAAGGCTTACAACAAACTCACTTGCAAACGTTGACTTCAAACAGGAAGAAGCTGTATATAAAGTTCCAATATCTTGATCATTACTTAAATCTTCTAATGTTTATATGATGGCCTTAAATTTCAAAAGGCTGTCATGATTTTCTACACATCTTGTCTCACACTGTCATTAATGTCTTCCATTTCGAATTAGGAAAATTGGATTTGATATGTGCCTGTAATTTGCTTGTCTTTTTGGACGATGATCTTAGGAAAGTTGCAATATACTTTACAGTTTCAATGCAATTTCTGATGCTTGCTAAAGCACAAGAATGACACAAAGCTAAATTTATGGAAGGTAAACTGCAATGAACATATAAGTCTTCTGGATAAATTTGTCTGATTAATGCCTGAACTACTTTTAATGATCCTTTAATTACAGAAGCACCCTTATAACCTTCTCTAATCATATTATTACAGCCAATACCAAAATTATTAAGAGAGGTAATAATAGTATGTGCCAGACCGTGCTCGTTTCAACTTCAACAAAACAAAGAAAATCTTCTTTGATTAAGAAGAAATGTTCCACCTTTTTTTGTGTATTTTCCACAAAGAGATAACTGTTCATGTCCAGCCATGTTTGCTATTTCATCCTCTAATATAGAAAAGATTATAGCATAATTGACATTCTTCGCAATTTGTTTTTGAACTATTTCTCTACAAATACTTATTAATTCATTTTGAATCTTTGGACTTATATAAGAAGCATTCAAAGCAACATTCTCAGCATGTTTAATTAGTTTCTCATCTAAAAATTTCATTATCATCCAAAGCAGTGCTCCAAAATGTCCTATGTTGAACACTGTATTATCACCTTAGACCGAAATTGGCCCAGCATCGTTAGTTCCTCCAAGTGCAAGCTCCTGCCGACCACAAATTTTAATAGTTTCAACTATGGAAGATATTTTCCCCGTTTTCTTCCACTTGCGTTCTCTATTCAGAATCAACAACGTTCCTAATGTTTTGGTTTTCGTCTCTTGAAACTTTTATGAAGCTACTGCCAACCATCATTGCTTGTTTATGATAATTGTGGCTGTCATGGGCTTTAAAAAACTTCTAGGGCATCTTTCCAGGTTTTATATGGCTCTTTTACAAGTGATTTTAGTTTGAAACTTGATCATTTTCCGCCAAAGTCTTTGGAAAACTAAACGCAATATTTACGAAGTGCACCATCAACTTTAGTGTAGAAAATCCAGGGAAAGCGGGTCAACCATTGTCTATGGAAGGAACCATTGTTTTTGCAGGAAATTGAAATGAATCCTCTGGAATTCACGGAGTAGTGAGGAGTTTGAGTTTAATCTCATCGTATATTCTTTGATTAAGGTATCTACCTACATCTTAAAGGTCTATCTATTTCAATATCAACATTGACAACATCACAAGTTTCAAGAGCAGAGTCCGGAGCTCTGTTGGTGGTTTCTTGTGACGTGGGTGAATCAGATCAGCACTGCTACATACTTATTTATTCTTTATGAAGTAATTGAATAACGAAGAGTGAGAGCCTTAACGCTTTGCCATCGCAGTTTTTCTAAGTTATTTAAAAATAAATGAACATTAAAAAATAATCTATCGTAATCTAGCTAATTATGAGAACAATAAAAGGTTTTGAATTTTGTGAACATAAGTTTAGATAGAGTTGGCAATTTATCAATAAGTATTCAATATTTCTGAGTGATCAAATGCTAAGTAAAATATGGTGCGCAGAAAACCAGTATGTACGGTTTAAATTTGTCAAGTTCTTGATTTCGGGAGAGGGGTTTGAGCCCCCATAACACCCCACCCTAACAGATACGGCTTTGTTACATGGTGAGAACACCAGAGTGTGAGTACGTGACTGTTACATGGTTAGAACACCTGGTGAGACCAACATTACACTAGTCCTGACCTGAAGAGTAAAACCAAAGGAACCTTTCTTCTTCTCGACGATGATAGTCCTACGACGCCGGTCCTCTTCCGGTTTGCTGGCGGTTACTCTATCTGGCTTGACACGCTCCAGAATTTGGTTCTGTAACAACAGGGATATAACTGTCATCATAACAACCTGAGACATAGCCGTCATCATAACAACCAGGGATATAGCTGTTGTCATAATAATCAGGGATATAACCGTCATCATAAAAATAATTAGGGATATAACCATCATAACTACTATTGAAATGTAGCATGTTCCAGCCTAAATAGGTTAATTGTAGAAGGTAGCATGTATCAACCTGAAGAAGGGAACTTTGGGGATGTAGTATGTAATAGCTAAAGAAGATAGCTGTGTACATGTAGCATGTACCAGCTTAAAGAAGAGAACTGTGTACATGTAGTATGTATAGCATAGAGAATTGTGTACATGTAGCATGCACCAGTATAAAGAAGAGAACTGTATACATGTAGCCTGCACCAGCCTAAAGAAGAGAACTGTGTACATGTAGCATGTACCAGCTTAAAGAAGAGAACTGTGTACATGTAGCATGTACCAGCTTAAAGAAAAGAACTGTGTACATGTAGCATGTACCAGCTTAAAGAAGAGAACTGTGTACATGTAGCATGTACCAGTATAAAGAAGATAACTGTATACATGTAGCATGCACCAGTATAAAGAAGAGAACTGTGTACATGTAGCCTGCACCAGCCTAAAGAAGAGAACTGTGTACATGTAGCATGCACCAGTATAAAGAAGAGAACTGTATACATGTAGCCTGCACCAGCTTAAAGAAGAGAACTGTGTACATGTAGCATGTACCAGTATAAAGAAGAGAACTGTGTACATGTAGCCTGTACCAGCCTAAAGAAGAGAACTGTGTACATGTAGCCTGCACCAGCCTAAAGAAGAGAACTGTGTACATGTAGCATGTACCAGCTTAAAGAAGAGAACTGTGTACATGTAGCATGTACCAGTATAAAGAAGAGAACTGTGTACATGTAGCCTGTACCAGCCTAAAGAAGAGAACTGTGTACATGTAGCCTGCACCAGCCTAAAGAAGAGAACTGTATACATGTAGCATGTACCAGTATAAAGAAGATAACTGTATACATGTAGCATGCACCAGTATAAAGAAGAGAACTGTGTACATGTAGCCTGCACCAGCCTAAAGAAGAGAACTGTGTACATGTAGCATGCACCAGCTTAAAGAAGAGAACTGTGTACATGTAGCATGTACCAGTATAAAGAAGAGAACTGTGTACATGTAGCCTGTACCAGCCTAAAGAAGAGAACTGTGTACATGTAGCCTGCACCAGCCTAAAGAAGAGAACTGTATACATGTAGCATGTACCAGTATAAAGAAGATAACTGTATACATGTAGCATGCACCAGTATAAAGAAGAGAACTGTGTACATGTAGCCTGCACCAGCCTAAAGAAGAGAACTGTGTACATGTAGCATGTACCAGCTTAAAGAAGAGAACTGTGTACATGTAGCATGTACCAGTATAAAGAAGATAACTGTATACATGTAGCCTGCACCAGCTTAAAGAAGAGAACTGTGTACATGTAGCATGTACCAGTATAAAGAAGAGAACTGTGTACATGTAGCCTGTACCAGCCTAAAGAAGAGAACTGTGTACATGTAGCCTGCACCAGCCTAAAGAAGAGAACTGTATACATGTAGCATGTACCAGTATAAAGAAGATAACTGTATACATGTAGCATGCACCAGTATAAAGAAGAGAACTGTGTACATGTAGCCTGCACCAGCCTAAAGAAGAGAACTGTGTACATGTAGCATGTACCAGCTTAAAGAAGAGAACTGTGTACATGTAGCCTGCACCAACCTAAAGAAGAGAACTGTATACATGTAGCATGTACCAGCCTAAAGAAGAGAACTGTGTACATGTAGCCTGCACCAGCTTAAAGAAGAGAACTGTGTACATGTAGCCTGCACCAGCTTAAAGAAGAGAACTGTGTACATGTAGCCTGCACCAGCCTAAAGAAGAGAACTGTGTACATGTAGCGTACACAAGTAACATGATAAGGCTCCCAAGAAGTGAAAGTACCCGATAAGAGCCAACGCCGGACAATCAACAGTAAATATACCGTGAATAAATTAAAGCAGCTGAGTAATGAAACAGTGTACCTTGTTTATGACAGAGGTTAGAGCAAAGATCCATCTGTTGAGATATGTCCGTGTCGGTTCCATATCCTTGTGTAAGAACTTAGGATAACTAACACCTTTAGAAAGTGTTCCCAACAGGTGGGGGTGATTGTCTCAGACAACTAGAGCATTCATTGCCTGCTTGAAATAGTGTCAACCTGTTCCCACGGCTAAAGTAAAAAGTGGCCCTTTCCTTCTTCAGTTTCTTAGAACTTTCTGGGACAGCCGTTCTGATATCACTGAGGAGGTGCGGTAATTCACACTCTACACAAGCGGATTCACACTATAGGCCCACTAGGTATGGGCTCGGGGGCGGCGGCTTTAGGGGGCGGCACATTTTGGATAACATTATTCTTATTTTTACTCTAATATTTTGTTTTTGATAGTTATATTTAAAAATTATTGACTAACATTATCGAAATAGTTAATATTAGCACCTCGGGTTATACGCACTTACGCTAATGTGTAATGGTAGGGTGATTGTGAGATGAAATGGAGGACCTACAGTTTAACGTGGGATCCGAACCACGGTGGAGGCCTGGCATTTCCCACATTCACAAGATGTCTTGTCAGAGGTGAAGGAAGGGTTTGGCAATCAGATAAATCTGTGCCGGGACCGAGAATTGAACCCCGGCCGCCAGCACAGAAGTCTGACAACTTACCCCTAGACCACCAGGTCACCTTCGAAATAGTTAAAAGTCAGAACGACATTTCTTTTTAAATAACTGTACTTTTCAATTACTTTGTAACTGATGTCGGTCTCCCCTTCTTCATAATTTTAACCCAAGCTACTGTAGAGTATGTACAGTATATGCCTGATTATCTTTCATATACATGTTTTCTCAAATACGAACCTCCTTCCCCCCCTTTTCCAACACTTCTTTCCACCGAAACTTGATAAAGCCCTTGACAAAAAAAAAATGGGGGTTTGGGGGGCGGCGCATAACATTTTAAATTCGCCGCCGAAGCTCTAGTGTTTATAAAAAGGTGACCTGGGGGTCTAGGGGGTAAGGTGTCGGACTTCTGTGCTGGGGGTACGGGGTTCAATCCTCGGTCCCGGCACAGATTTATCTGATTACCAAACCCTTCCTTCACCTCTGACAAGACATCTTGTGAATGTG
>CABFVX010000911.1:50116-130093 GCA_902151425.1 Timema shepardi
GTTTGTAGTGGAGTGTTAACCCTCGTATCCTGCCTGAGGTTTGTAATGGAGTGTTAACCCTCGTATCCTACCTGAGGTTTGTAATGGAGTGTTAACCCTCGTATCCTACCTGAGGTTTGTGGTGGAGTGTTAACCCTCGTATTCTGATTCTGTTTGACGTTTGTAGTGGAGTGTTAACCCTCGTAGCCTGCCTGACGTTTGTAGTGGAGTGTTAACCCTCGTAGCCTGCCTGGCGTTTGTAGTGGAGTGTTAACCCTCGTAGCCTGCCTGGCGTTTGTAGTGGAGTGTTAACCCTCGTATCCTGCCTGAGGTTTGTAGTGGAGTGTTAACCCTCGTAGCCTGCCTGACGTTTGTAGTGGAGTGTTAACCCTCGTATCCTGCCTGGCGTTTGTAGTGGAGTGTTAACCCTCGTAGCCTGCCTGACGTTTGTAGTGGAGTGTTAACCCTCGTATCCTGCCAGACCTAGCTAACATTTGTTCGGGATGGTTAAACCTCATATCTAGCCTAAACTAGTTGACGTTTCCTAATATCTTGACTTTACTAATTAAACATTATTAATGGAGATCTACCAGTTTCTCATTACGATATGATAATAAAAGTGCTCTGTAATCAAGTTAAATGTTGAAGATTTAATTCATACACTTGGACTAATCAGGGCCCTGTATTTGTACACAATTGGGCCTATCCAGGTACTACACAATTTTAACAATGAAATATGTTTACTGTACCATATTGGAAAATGTCTGTTTAAATGTGATTAAGATCAATGATAAAACGTTCCATTTTTGAAGAAAGTTACAAGGTAACTTTGGCCATGAAATATTAGGCCACTCTTTCAATCACAGTTAAAAGACTATTTATTCATAGGTACATACCACTAAATATCAACAATAATATTTTCTCACCGGAGACAATTCCTCCTCGTCGCTTTGATCGAGCTGCGACTGAATGATTCCTTCTCTAGCAACTTTAGTGGCGAGCTTTGGAGAGTTCATACCTGAATCTCACTCTGTTCCTGTACATCTATTTACACACACTTCAACCTTCCATTAGCAGCTGTTCCACAAACAAATCTGTATTATCCCTAGCAGACTACATCGTCGATCCACCCCCTACATTGCCAATGCCAATACAAGAGTACCATAGATCACACCTATAAATCAAGGGCTAGAATTTGGTTGGATAAGGTTTTGTATGCTCGTGTGCCGCTATCTATATTTATTCTAGGTGATTGAATATCATATATAATAATTATTAGGGATACCTATTTAATTAGTGATTAGGCATATTACTACTAGGCTCCTCGTCAATATAATATATAATACCGAGAACACTATTATAATACTAATCACGAAAAACCTTTTTCTTTAATAACGTAATAGTATGTACATACCATTTATCCTAAAAGGTAGCAGACTTACCTTAACCGATTACACTATGGCTTTATCTTATAAGCTCATAGGTCTCCTCTATTATATAACTGGATGAACATCTGGGACATAAATGTTTGAGCTCTTGTTAGCATACCATTGTGGAGCAGAGCGAGAAACTTTAGGGTATCTTTTTCTCTCTTGCATCCATACAAGGCAATGTGGCCTTTTGACATCGTTCATTAATTTGATTGAATATGTGAGATACATAAATGTGTGATTAGTTAAGTTACTATCACACGACACTTACTTGTACTATAAATCAAGTCTGTAGACTAGATAGTACTATAGAAACAGGATTAGAGTATTCACACACTGCTAGTTTGGTACAAGGTTCTAGTGCTAATATTTATGAAACTAAATAATGGTCGCGGGATGCTAAAAATGATACATTCGAAGGTTAGGGAAGACACATTCGGGGTGACACTAAAAACATTTAGTATCTCCCTAAATTTGTATTCATTTATTTACAATGTGGGCAGAGGTCTCTTAGCCTATGGGTATCCAAGTACACAAATATTCTTTTTTTAGACCTACGCACACTTTATATTTAAAAAAAAACACCCAAGGTTGGAATGCTATCAAGTTAATTTATATTAAAATTGCGTTTGGAACCCAGTTTGTAGTTTTTAAATTACTTGTTTTTGATTAAATGTATTGTTATATTGCGGCAATTGGGTATTATATAAACAGGAATATTTGGAATAATTTTCTGCCAACAACAAAATCACATCTGATGACCATGTTGGCGCCATTTCTACCATTTCTTTACACACATTTTCAGCGCGCAATGGTTGGTCTAATTACACAGTTTAATGTCGGAACTAGTATGAAAATAGCGCCTGTTCTGTCCTCTCAACTAGTTTGGTAGTCAGTACCAAGAGTTAAAACCAGTATACTTTTTCTGATTCATACGAATCTAGATGATGACGTGCTAGCTAATGCTAGCTAGCACACTGGATTTCAAGTACGAGCTAGTGTCGTGTGATACGGGTATAAAATGAAATAAATGTGTTAGTCAAAGCCTTGAAAAACACAACAACGTTCTAAACTGGTGAGTTTTTTCCTTTAAATAAGTTGGCGTAAGCTAATATATACGATGAATTTAAGAAAGCTCATTTGGAAGACTTTATCTCGTACCAGAATCCTACCCTATTGTAGTGTTTAGGTTGGATAAGGCACCTTCCAGAAGGGAATTTCTACGTCCATTATAAATGGCTGTCTATACTATCAAAATACTAATATATGATAGTATTCTGGTTTGAAACAAAGCCTTACAGACTGGGATTCTTACTAAAATCAGGGTTTAATAGATACCATACTTTCTAAAAGCCTATAACCTAAATTATCATTTGAAAGTAAGACTTTTACACAAAGTATGTCATTTAAACAAATGTATTAAAATAAATTTTTCCATTTAAAACCGTAAAATTTAACAAACTTTCCAATAGTATGAATTAAAATCAATCATTGAACTTCGGACTCCCAGTACAGAAGTCTGACTCCTTACCCCTAGACCACCAGGTCACCTTCAATATAATGCAGATTTTTAATTATGCTATAGTACTAAAATAATAAGAACCCTTCCCATTAGTTGCAATGGGTCCCAGCTTTGTAGGTGGGAACCTGCCCACCAATAGAGGGTGTATTTTCATTTATGTCCACTATTCTAGGGGCGTGTTTCAATCCACCAAACATTAAAACAAATTCATATCAACATGGCTCTAAACTTGCTTAGTTTCGGAGTTAGAACTTTTTAATGTTCAACCAATACGGAACCTAACAAAATAAGTAATATAAATAGAAAGAACAAAGTTCAACAGAAACAAACAAAAACATAAGACAGAACATTTTGTAACAATAATTGTGTAAAAAAAAAGTGGTGTCCTGCTTGGCCTGCGTTCCATGCTCTGTCGAGAACACCTGAAGTGTTAAGTATTTGCTCAAATCCATTTATGAGGAACTTTAAAACTAAGAGTTTCTACACCCATGTTTATATGGACTTTTCTTAACGTTTGGTCAGTGGGAATACACCCCTAGAATATGCGACACCAATTAAAATACATCCTGTATAACTAAATCCAGGCAGTCCTCTGGTCTCAACCTTGGTTAACCTTAATTTTATTCCAAGCAGGCCTACTTACACCAGTCAGTAATATATAAACAATAATAACAGATAATTTAATAAGCATATATAATATAGATACAACAATCTATCCATCTTCCAAGAGTAAAGACACAAGTTTGAACAAGCAACTGCTGAGTCCAGGCCTAAACATTTGTTTGAATCAAGAGACTGGCAACAACAGCATCTAAGTGACCATGATCAACCTCTTGCCATGCTGTACCACGAGAATTTCATAATTACCTGTGTGTTTTGTTGTGAACTTTGAGGCCTAAAGTTATCTGGTGTGTAGACTTTGCCCTATCCTCCTTTCAATGCTTAGCTTTATATTAAGATACCATGATTTATGATAAATAAAGTATTTATTTAGGATTGAAATTGTAATAAAGCAATAATAATTTTAATTAATTGGTAGGGTGCTACAAGTAAAAATTACAGCTAAGATATTTGTATTCCAAACAAACTTAAGAGCATTATAAAATCTTTTAATTGGCTTTATATCCGAGTATTTACCTTTGGCTGTTATAATAGCCAGCTCAAACATATTTTTTTTCTAATGATTTTTGGGAATAGTTAATAAATTATCTGTCTAATGGGACTTTTTTTTTGTTTATTGGAATGTCATTGTTAATTCTCAATTAAGTCAACTAAAAGACCACATTTACATTTAAAAGGTCAAGTGGTAAATTTCATGAACATATATTATTTCATTTTATTTCACTCGTGTATTATTAATTCAAAAATCCTATACTGAACTTTAAATATGTTTTGATAGCCATTTTAATGTTGATAGTAAGAGTTCATAACAACACATCTTATTAAATTTGAGTGTTTCTAACTATATCTCCTATCTAGTGAACCAGCCGTGGAGAACACAAGGCAAATAATGGAATCAGGACGAGTTATTTAAACTGGAGATGAGATGCATCAATCCTATGGTATTTTTTGAGATTCAATATTCGTAAAAATGTCAAAAAAGTTAACATTATTAAGGCCTTGACTTGAAATCACAATTTTAAGCAATTGGTAATGGTAGTTATATAGGTTTGTATAATAGAGAACATAACAAAATCACAAAAAAAGTTCAAAATTTTAACGATATAATTAATTAACCCAAAAAAGGTTTTCTTTGGTTTTTAAGGCATACCAGGAACTAAGGAAGAAAGTGATTAAACACTACATTTTGAGCATTACACTGTATGTAGCAGAAACTTGCACTCTTAGGAAGATGAAAAGGAAATACCTTGAGAAATATGAAATGTTGTGGTGGAGAAGACTTGAGAAGATCAGGTGGACAAACAGGAAGACAAATGAAGATATCTTAAGAAGAATGGATGAGAAGAGAACCATTTTGGATGTGTTTCTTAGGTGCAAAGCAAACTGAATCAAACACATACTTAGGAAAAAGGAGGAAGCAGAGGACAGGGTGCATTGGTGGTCTAAGTTCACTGACAAAAAGAATGGACCTGTTATAAGACAGAACACATAATAACAATAACAGATTTAACAAACAAAATAGTGTTTTTCAGAGATAACAAGCCTTTAACAACCTATTCAAAATTCCATTTTATTTATTTACATCATAATATAGCTGTATATTTATAAGGATTTGAGGATTCGAATTCGAGATATCTATGATTCGACACATGTCTAATTTAAACCTCTACATATACCAATAATTCAGGTCTTAAATTATAGTTTAAAAGTCCTTAATAAACCTCACAGCAGAAACCATAGTAACCAAGTCAAGATTTATTTTAAAAAGGTGAACATACAAGTATTATACTAAAAGTTTAAAAAAAAGCAGTTCACAAAGATGGTGGACATGTCTTGTGCAAGAGCTCAACGCCTACTGGAAATCAAAGTTGAATTCAAAGTAGGAAGGATCAAAGTTGTGGATGCGAACATAGCCGTCCTCTCCTCCGCTGCTGTAGCTCCTGCCGTCCGGGTGGAACGCTACGCTGTTGATGGGGCCAAAGTGTCCCTTGACACGTCCAAACTCTTCCTCAAACACCAGATGGAAGAAACGAGAGTCGAATTTTCCTGTGCGTGTCGAGGTGGTGGTAACATCCATGGCCTCCTGACCACCACCTAGCACCACCTGGTGGGCAAACATTGCATCTGGCTTAGTTAGATTAGCTTTGGCAGTAGAATGGTCTAAGGCTTGATTCACATGTATGCCAAGAATAGAAAGCCGAGTCTGCTTGAGTGGCATGGCAATTAACAAGTTGTATATTGACCCATGATGCATTGCAATGCTAACTTAAAATAACTCATTAACAGTAAACTTTATTTTCTAACGAATAAACATATATTTTAGATAATTCTTTCAATGGCTGCTTCCAAATTTTAACGCTGTGTTGTGATACAATCCAATACATTGAGACCCACACTTTCCATCTATGGAAATTAAAAAACAGATTTTTGAGACTTTGTGATCACAATATTGAAAATTAGTAACTTCTCAGGGACTTTCGTGGCCTTTTTTGCAATTAGTAACTATCGTGATTTTTGTGACCCAGTACATCCCCTGTGGGAGTTCAATTTATTGAGGGAGTAATGCCTTAGACCATGTGGCCACCAAAGCAGGTAACCATCAACTAAACAAACATGTTCCCCTGTCCAGTTAGTAAGCGAGAAAAGCCGGTGAAAATGTGTTACACCTATGAAATGTTACATGTCCAACAAGATATATTTATACTTACATGATCGTAGATGGGTGACACTGCAGCGCTGTTGACTGGACGTTCGGTCTTGTAACACTTGAGGAACATGAGTGAGTCAGAGTCAAACAGTTTGGCAGTCTTGTCCTTGGAGGCTGTGATGAACATTGTTCCATCCTTGTTCATCTGCATGTCGTTGATAGAACCAGAGTGGTCGCTGATAGCCATGAGCTTCTTGCCATTCTGTAAACACAACAGAGGCAACCGTTACATGAGCGGTAATTAACAGCTTCTCGCCATTCTGTGAACATCATGTGGAATTTGAGTTGTAAGGAATTATGAGTAGCGTCAAAAGTTGGAGTCGGTAAAAATTTGTAATTTGAACCAACAAATTTATTTAAATATATGTTCATAGTTTCAAAGAAGCTTCTCATGAAGAAATCTGTATTGGAGCATTTTACTGCAGTAAATTTGTTATTACTAATCAATATAGGTTAGCCATTTATAAAAGAGTTGGAGTCTTGAAATCTCACTCAGAGTTAGGATAGTTCACTCACCCTGAGGTTTCACTCGAAGTTAAGATAATTCACCCACCATGAGGACTCCTAGAAGACTAGGATAGTTCACTCACCCTGAGGTCCCACTGGGAGATGTCTCCATTTTCATGTCCGGTGATAATTATTTCGTCCAAAGCTCCCCAGAGCAGGGATGTTACCTTGGACTCATTGAACGGGATTCGCAAGATCGGCTCCGAGGAACCTTTACGCACAAGAGACAAGATACATCGTGTTAATCTTGGGAATAGAGCACAAGTGTGTTTGACATTGTAGTTAAGTAATAATTAGTTCAATATTAAATTTAAAGAATGACAACTATTTATTATGTCGTAATTATAGAATCACCAAAAGAGCGATGTTTTTAGCACCACATCTTACTACTCACTCGGGTTACACGCTGGTGTACTATTAGGCTAATGTTTTAGGGATAGGTAAGGTTGAGTTTAGAGAAAGTGTAACTGTGTTTGTGTAGAGAGAGTAAAAAACCATTGAGGAAGAACCACCCTCAATACACCCAACTGAGAAATCTTTTGAGACATGACAAAGACAAAGAACAACTAAAAAGATAGATCTTGTTGATAACCCACCCAGCGATTCGTCGACATTCCTCACATCAATGATCATCATCTCGCACTGATGACCCAACTGCTTGTCGGTGGAGTACACCGCCATATTGCCACTATAGCTGAAATTGCAGGTTCTCACAGACGAGTTGGCCTTGATGTTACCAATCTCTTTACCTGTGAAAACAACACATGGATCAATGGTGGCTGAGAAAGCCAGTGATCTGACCTTAATACCCCCAATGGTGACACCTAGTACTCCAAACTAGTGCCTTGGTGCAAGCTCGACCACATCAGGATAGGTGACCCACCTGTGGCACAGTCCCATATACGCAGATACTGATCAGCCGCCCCGGACATGAACCTCGTTGTTTCCCAGTTCACGTCAATGGACCAAACTGCCCCCTGGTGACCGTCGAATGTGCCCAGACGCTCCCCGTTGAGCGAGTACCAGACGTTGGGGCATTGGTCCTTGCCTGACGAGAAGAGGAGGTCCCCTTCGCGATTGTACTTGATCTGTGTGATGGCCCTCTCGTGTCCGTGGAGCATTAAAGGTTTCTGCAACAATATGTTAGTGATATAATCAACCGATCAACAAGTTGGTCTGCGGTGATGTTAGATACAGTAGTGTAGTAGCCCTGTGAGTTACTGAATATCATAGACAGGAGAATTCATCCCAGAGTTATATTAACGTTGTTTGAACAGAGCTAATGTTGAGAAAAATCCATAAGATAGTGTTTGTGTCTATGAGGAAAAGGTAAAAGTGGATGATAACGATCTGTCCCATTGAGAACCAAAAAACCTATCTTCGTTGGCGGTGGAGTGAATGGAAAGTCTTGGGCTGAAGTTTTGGGTAGGGTAAGGAGGGTGGGGGAGGATTATCAGGTATTATGGACGAAAACTCTAAGTCAGGGAATTATTAATATTAGCACCGCGTCTTACTACCCGTTCGTGTTATACACACTTACGCTAATGTGTAATTGTAGGGTGATTGTGAGATGAAATGGAGGACCTACAGTTTAACGTGGGATCTGAACCATTGTGGAGGCTTGGCATTCCACACATTTACAAATTGTGGTTAATAAACGTCGTGTCAGATGTGAAGGAAGGGTTTGGCAATCAGATGTGAAGGAAGGGTTTGGCAATCAGATAAATCTGTGCCGGGATCGAAGATTGAACCCAGGACCTCCAGCAAAGAAGTTCGACATCCTACCCCTAGACCGCCCGGTCACCTCAGGACCAAACTAAACCGTCAGTTCATTTTTAATTTTAACCTTAATTTGATTTAAACACTAAGCTCATTTAGTTTATTTTAACAATGAATGGTGGTCAGGGTGCATATTTCTAAATGATTTCCCCTTGTCCCTCCACAAAAATGTGGGTACATTTACCTTTGTTTTAGATATTTCTCATTATTAGCACACTAGTGTAATTAATAAAAAATAAAAATATTAATTACACTAAGTGTGCTATATACAGATTTACTTAACTAATATTATATTATTTAGCACCGCGTCTTACTACTCATTTGGGTTATACGCTTTAAGTACTAATCACGCTAATGAATTAGGAAGGTTGAATTAGAGGAAGTGAACCCACATTTGCGTGGAGGGACAGTGGAAAACCATTTAGGAAAAACCACCCCCAGTTCACCCGACCAAGATTCGAACCTCGATCTCCCCATCCTCAGCAGTCAAGCTCAACATGACAAGAGCGTTGGCCAACTACGCCACCCAGGCGGGTATCAAACTAATAGATTAAGTATTTAATGTATTTAAAGCTTTATCTCTACATAAGGTTGAATATGAGCATTTGTTAATTACGGTTATAGCCTCATCTAGATATTATTTAAATTATAAAATGACATCTGGACACGGGAATTGAACTTGGGACCTACAAACTATGTTTTGATAGTTGTTATAAAACTAATTTGTTACGTCTGAACAAAGGGGAGAAAATACATTCAAAAAAACATTTGATGAGAAAGGACATAAACAGAGATAATGATTGCGGAGCAGAAAAGGGGAAGGTGGAATATTGATGTAAATATCCTGTGTACAAATGCACATATTGTTAGTGTCCATCTGGACATGTCTGTAACCTGAACCTAGCTAATACAGTAGTGGCTCTCAAATTATGTTACGTGATACCACTGTAAATTGTTGGTGCTATTTATTTTTACTTTTATTTTAGCGCCACGTGTCTTACTACCTGTTCAGGCTATACACCTTTGTAATAATTACTCTAATCTTAAATCTAGGACAGACACAAACTCCATCCCCCGGCCGTCAATTCATCACTGTGAAAGGGTAAACCCACATTCCAACAATTATACATTTCTCAACCATGCCAGGGATCGAGCCCGGGCCCTTAGCTCAGTAGGTGGACGCAATGCCGACGGAGCTAAGCTTCATAATTTTCTAAAATGATAATTTTTTTTCTAAGTTTTATCCACAAATAAATGTATAGATTTTTTTGGGCAAAAGGGCTAATTTGGTTGTTTTTTTAAGTGCACAGCATAGACTTTCTCGCTAGTGTAAATAAAAGAGAGATGTTTACTTAAAACTTGTAAGATATTTGAAAGGAGATAATAGAGATTGTTGCACATTCTTCCAAAGAGCATAAAATAAATAATACACTGTTAGAGGAAAGAAGAACATCATACCCATAGAGCATTACAATAATTTCCAAATTTAATTGGAAAATGATATATTTGCTTATAAGCCTGATAACTTAGGCGTATTGCAATGAGGCCATACAGTCTGAGGCTATTAAGGAAATGCACCTTTGTTCACTCAATCAGTCTAGTTGATTCCAGGCTCATTGCGAGACGACCAAGATAGTTAAATGGACGTACAATTATTCCCAATGGTATGCCGTGAGAATTCAAACAAAACAAACAAATTAAAATTTTATAAAATGGACTAATAAAATCTAATAAATATATTACAACCCAGTCTAATAGACGTGATCTATAGATTTCTGGCACACAAATTCATTAAGACATCACAGAAAAATATGTAACTATTCGTGAAGCTGAGAGTAAGGAATCAAATTTTGGGGGCCAGGGGTTTGTCTATGTAAGAAGGCAAACTAATAGTGCACATCAAAATGTCACAGCAGTAGAAATAAATAAGAAAGTGTAATGTGTAAAGTGTGAATTGACAATGGTAAATGTCACAATATACTTGTAAACGCATGTATGTGAGTGAACTTGGCAGTACCTACATTTGGAAGCAAACGTTCTCAAAACGGAAGATAATAAAATCCAAGTTGTGCTATAGCATCACAGACGACCATCTGCATGTGGTTCTGCAACTCTACAGTAGCCCCATGGCTTCTTTGGTGCTGACTGACAGCTCACAAATGACAGTCAACATTTAGGTATATACTTAAATTTTGACTGTCAGAAGTGACAGCTGCTTAACACATGTTTTTGCAGATCATTTGGTTCGGCGTAGGGATACATAATTTGATCTGGTAAATTTTCAAATCCGTCAGCTGTCAGTCAGCACCAAAGAAGCCATGGGGCTACTGTATCTATCCAAACTTACTACAAGTATCAACACACTCTAGCTCGAAAAGAAAGCTCGGAAATCCTACTAAATTGGTGAGTTTGTGTACATAATGTGTATGATCAAGTAAACGTATTCATCCTTCGTTTTGGGCATAATATATTTTTTGTTTTTGTTGGGAAAACGCCATTATATCAAGATTCTTTTAAAATACTTTCCACGTCAATATATTATACTCCTGTAAAACTGAACTGTGACATTCATTAATTAGAAAGTTCCCTTTTAGACAATCAAAGCCTTACATATTGTAGACATTAATTTTAGCAGGGTCTGAATATACGGATTCACATAATTCTTTACCATTTTAATAGAAAAATTAAGAATAAATTTGATAACATAATTAAAAGTTAAAGCTTAAGATAATGTCTTACCATTTTTAATATTACTTTTTTCAACAATCTGTTAGAAAAACAAGCACGCTTTGGTTTGATATTTTTATTCAACACGAATTACATTAGGCAAAAGAACTCAACAGAAACAATCAACTGACTAGTTTATGCCAACACTAGAAATTAAAAAGTAACTAAGAGACTAAAAGGCGATATCACTGAGCGAAAAACACACCAATTAACATTAACCAGTATCAAATAATATTTACCGTGTAGTCGTATTTAAATCCTAGCATGTATATATATTAAATGTGTAATTCAATTGTGTTCAATATATAACTATAAAACTTCGAAAATAAAGGTATTCATTAAAATCACAATTAAATTACAATCATATTTTTTATCATAATGTAGTAGCATTAAATTAGTTGAAATTGTTCACCTATACATGGAGCCTAATATCTATTCCCGTTTTATTATTCCACCTAAGTATCTATCTAATTAATGTGAATATTATTAAAATAAAATTCTGAGCATTTATTTATGGAAATCTGCCTCTATCTCTTGAGAACTGGCATACTAATCACGGCGGCTCACTTAATTATATTTTCAAAAAACTAAGTTTAAATGAATTGTACTATTTTTTAATTTATCGTAACCTTTAGTACAGAGAAAATATTGTGATCTTAAAAAAATTGAATTTGAGGTTTTCATATACGTCGACTTTTCATTACCCTCTTAGCCTGAAAAATTTGTTTTCGCAATGCCGTCAGTCTTTATATCGGCCTGACTCAAAACCATTTGACTGATTGGGCTAAAACTAACCTATCTGGGTCCATCAATAGATTATCCAAAGGAATTCTCGGAATAACATATCAAACCATAAAACTAAGGGCAGTTTAATTAGGGTGAAAATAAAACATAAAACCCCTGTTTAAACGAAATCGGCTCTAACTATTTTGATCAAAATTATTATTTAGGCACTGTTAAACATTAAAAACAAAATGCCGCGTCTCATCTTCCAGGGAGAAACGATATGTTACATTTTTCTCAATATTGTTTTATAACAGTGTTTCATTTACGGTATGCTTGAAGTGTAATGGGTTGCTCTTTTTACTTCCTCGCTATCCTACAGGTAGATTAGGTATTGTGATCGTCAAAAAAATCGAACTCGAGATTTTGATGAATTTCGACGTTTCATCATGACCCCCCACTCCCCGAATCCGAAAAAGTTGTTTTTAAATTTCCACCTGTCTGTCTATCTGTACCTTGGACTAGAGCCTAAACTATTTTACCGATCGAGTTAAAATTTGGTACCAAGGGCTTTAATAGGGTTTCTCCTAGGGGTTTTTGGAATTGAATATCTAAGCTTAAAATGAAAGGTACCGGTAGATTGGGGTGACTTCGGACACTTTTTAGTGTGACATGACCATTAATCTAAACAGTATGAAAAAAATTATCCAAGCAAGATACGACCTTTACTAATGGGTAAAAAGAGAAAAATCGAATTTCTCAACATAAGGTCTAACGATTTTTATTAAATTTCATTTATAAGCCTTGATCAATATTATAAACAAAATTGCAACTCTAAATTTTCCAGCAAAATGACTTTAAGGGTTCCGGTCTGATGCGTAAATTCTCATCTCTTATCACATCTCCGATACTATTTGAGATATGAAATTATTTATCGCTGCAAATATGTAGGTTTATCTATAATACCCATATTCTAAATGAAACATATTTTTATAAAACCAATAATTGTTAGGCTAAATACAAATATATATATATATATATATATATATACATGTATATATATTTGTATTTAGCCTGAAATTATATATATTTATATATATACATATTTGTATTTAACCTGAAATTATATATATATATAAACATTTTGAACACTAAAGGTCAATTATTGTGACCGTAAAAGAAAATCTAGCCTCATATATGTTTCATGACCCACCGAACCCTAAAAAGTGATTTTTGCAAGGCCGTCTGTGTGTTTGTTTAATCCTGGAAATAAGAGTAGTTTAATAAAAGAAGAAAAGAGAAAAAAAAGTCAATTTTCTCAAAATAGGCTTTAACCATTTCGATTAAAATTCGTATCTATGCGTTGATTAAAATAAAAAAAAATGTTTTCATTTTCCTATAAAAATGACTTTTTAGGGTATTCTACAGAGGCGAACATTTTCTTATCTTCGCAACTATTTGAGATACTAAATAACTTATCATTGCAAAATTGTAGTACTATTAGAAATAAAAAAACTTTTATTTGAAATATAATATCCTTATAAAACCAATAGTTTCTTAGATATTGGTAAATATATTAATACAATTTTGTGAGCTTTAGTTCAAAAAGTGTACGTTCTTTTTTCTTTAACCTCTTAGGGGAAATGTTTGTACAGCAATGATCTACCTCTTTCATTTTAGACTCAGTAGTCATTTTTTATTGCTCAAAATTTATAAATGAGGAATTTAATAGAATGCGATGACATGAAGATGTGCAACGCCTAATTAAATTAACAGGAAGTCTAAATTTTATTACGTAGTGTTGACCCTTGTGGACCCAATATCGACCTTTTTTTATTGGTCCAAATATACAAATGAGGATATTAATTTTTTTTAAATAAAATTATAGATTTAAAACAGATTCAAAAAATGTTTTACGTATGTATGATGCAATTTTTTCTCGTGTTTGCTAGTGTATATTATTCGTTTCATTATATTACGAGTTTTGAGTAAATACCTCCATTTTTAAACAATAGAGCTAGAAAGTCCGTGCGGAGTTCCGTACCATTTATTTCATTATGTTTCTGCAACAATCAGTGGCGTAATTAGGGCAAGGCAGATGGGGCACGTGCCCTGGGAACCAAATTCATTAGAAATATTAGCAACAATATAAGTTTCATTTTTAAACTATAAAAGTATATTGTGTTTTAATTATTTTTAACCAGTATTATACTGAGTAACCAGTTTGAGTACGTTAATATAAGAAATCATCCAAATTTTAAATAACAGTTTTCAAGAACATAAATTTGTATTTTCCCTGGGCACCATCTACACCCATCAAGCCTTGTACTCCTCTGCCAACAAAGTATATTATTTTAATAGTTTTAAGTAGGGGAGGGTGGGGCAGAGTGTAGCATGGGGTACACTGTAACATTTTGAATTTCGCGCGAATTATGACGAAATCAGGAACGAAACCCCTAGCGGTAGCGATGTTGACATGACCCGCCAGTAGCCATTGGGAAGCTGAATGGTACGTGTGCAGCGCATTTGGTTTAAAACCATTTCTTTGTTTTCAGGTAAGCAAAGTATTTTCTTTATATATATATCTTGTGTTGTTGACTATTCCTTAAGTTAATATTATATTGTAGTTATAATAATATTATAATAATGAAAGTGTTACACATTGGTGTTATTAACATTTACTAAGTATGTTACAAATGCCTGGAATTTTGATCTAACCATTACTTGGCCCTACTAGTCCGGGAATGATGTAAAGAAGAGCAGGGCAATTGTGCATTTTGGTATAAAAGCACATTTTTTCTGTCACGTGTACTACATACCCATACGTGGATTTTAAGAACGGGAGCCACCTCGGGTCTCACCCGGTTCACCAATGGTGGTCATTTTTTAAAATGGCACCTACTAAGAGTAGGAAACATAGCATACAATACCTCTTTTCCCACTAAATCAAAACTGAAAAACTCAAATATAATATCGAAAATCATGTAAAATGAAAAAAAAAGTTGACTCCTTTATGCATTAATGCGAGTTGCATTTCTCTAATGGGAAGGTTTTAGATAGAAAACAGATGAATGGAGGTGCCAGATGAAAACGAAACACTTTAAATTCCTTTAATTACAACATTAATGTAAACGCCAAAGTACATACTACAAAATTAGAAATTATGTTAAGATATAACAACGCGATTCTCTTAATTTTCCATCTAAGAATTACCACAGCCATCGCACTTGCATAGGTTTGTGCACAAGAGCTGCTCTGAACGGCATGTACATCTGTTCAAACAACCTTTCTGACAGCCACACTTGATTATAACCTTACAACCTTTGCTAACCTGTGGCTGAGCTATCCACTTTGGATCCCAAGTATTGTTTCGCCGTGTCCAGCTGAACTGTGAAGGATCAGGAAGCAAGTGAATCCTGTTCCAGGCTTGATACCATACATGCCAGCCTGGTAGGCAGCAGGCAGAATATGCTGGTGTAGAGCATCCTTACTAGTTGGTATGTACTCAAGCTCATTGGATTTTTAGTGAACAAATTCATTCTAGCTTTGTTAACATCAGATTCACCACTGCCTCCGAAATAAAACAAATTAGGGTAAAAATGAGGAAACAAAATATGGGACTGGATTATGTCTTAGAGTTCATATCTAACCTGCCATATAAGAGGACTGTGAAACGCTTAATGGCAGGGAGCACTCGATTCACATCTTCAAATGATGGTGTTTTGCTCAACGTATGGAAATCTGGTGTTACTTCTTTGTTACCTATCCACGTCAACCACGCAATCTTCTTGCCCCTCTCATTGAATTTAGAGATTATGTCACTACCTGTTGTGGAGTGAAAAGCATGAAGACCTTCCCATTTATCTGCTCTTAGTTGTTTGACGTTAGCAGAAACATTAAACAATCTGTACATGTTACGTTACTAGCCCAAAGAAACCCATAGTCTTTTGCACTTGAACCTTTGCTCCAAAATTTAAATCCAGAAAAACACCGTCTGTATCCACAGTCTTTCCCATTATGTGATCACAGATTTCCTGGACACCATTGGAAACGTGGAGGAAGATTCTAGTGTCTGCTTCTTCATGTTTACAGGAGGAAAAATAATTGGAATAAATGTTACTTCTCTCCTTGTGTAACTACTACATTATCAGGAAAATGTTAATTGGTTACAACTTCAGCAATTAGATTAAACAGTTCTTGCTTGTTTTCATTCGCCGTCAAAAATGCTCTACAATCACGCAGCACGTTTTTATTCCTTTCAACTTTCCAGGGAAATTATTTTCTTATCTTTTTCATGCAGTGGCGTGTCGTGAAGTGTTGCCCAGGTAAGCAGCAGTTGTTAAAAGTGTACCCATGAATTTTTCGCACGCTTCAGTGGGCGAAAACTTATCACAGGTATAGTTTTGACAAGGACTGCTTCCCTCTCAACACTGCACGACACGCCAATGTTTTCATGGTTCCTGGTTTAAGACTATCTTCAATATAAACATTGAATATGACATCTATACGACGAATTTCATAAACATATAGTTTCCTAATGTAATCTACACACCTAAGGGCATAATCACCATAAGTTCTGCCTGGATCTGGATATAAGAAGTGCACAACAGGTGGTCCATCAATTACGATCATTGTTATAACTGTATACAGAAGTAGAGGTTTATCATCTTAGGAGACCTTCTCCAGCTTGTATAGAAGGTCTGACTTGGCCCCTGACAGCATTTCACCCGTTATTGCAGATAGATATGATGGTGTTTATGAATTTTCGAAGCTTAAAAAAGATTATGGGTCATCATCACGTCTTTGACTTGCGATATACATTCTTGAAAATAACGTTTTAAAGATTCTGTTGTTTATCATTTGACTTATGCTTAACAGTTTACTGCTTATAACTGGAAACCTGTTTTTCTTGTCGATTTCTGTAAGTAAAACTGATCGAGATACAAGCCGACTTTCCATGAATTTATAGCTTTGCTCTTTGTCCAGTCTTTCTAATCTCTTCATGGCAGCTACGGTATCAGTATCTAAAACTATTCTTTTGTCGAAAACCAACAACTCCTCACCTGTATCAGCAAAAGGGTTTCCCATTGACTCCATAACCTCTACCCTCAACGTTACATGAGTAAGGAAACGATTTTGTTTGTTGGGTGTATCTTCATGGTGACAAGCTTCAACATACAGTTTGCTACTGACATAAGCTTTGAATTCACACCCAAGTTGAGCCATTGCAGGTCCAGATACCATCCATCTAAGCAAAACTGAAGGATTTTCAGTCAAACCAATGGCCCCTCCTTCGCCTTCAACTATGACGTTATTGTGTTCGTGACATTCATCCAGGGGCATCCTAGAAAATGGCCGTCCATATGTACTGTGAAATTCCCTTTGCAGAATTCAGGATATATTTCAGGATGTGTGTCTTGAAGGGAAATTATGTCTCGTAGATGAACCCCAACGGCTCTGGCATAATTTGTGTGGTTCATTGCATGAAAAAGCCAATGAACATTGTACAGTGAGGTCACATAGAGGTGTAAATCTCCAAGGTGCACAGTACTGTCCCGCGTAAATATCTTATGCTAGATTATAAGTATCATATCCCAGAATTGGAACTGAGGTCAAGTCTGAATGCACAATTCACGCCATTCACCAAATGTCTCAGGATTACCTCTTGATTGCTCTTCATAAGAACGTTGAAGATGAATATACAATGTGCACGCATGTCTTTTTGATGTGAGAAAACTTCAGAAAGGAGTCAGATGTTCCATTACTGACAACATTCACCTGAACAAGTGCGGATGTCCATACACTTCCTTCAAGAAGATTTCTGAGTGGTTTCAGCAATGCCATCTTTATGTGAAGGCCACCTAACATAACTACAACTTCATCCTCACCATACTCATTTGGCCAAGTTCACTTAATATCTTTCATTAACTTAAAGAGTGGTTGATCATAGGCTATGACAGTAACCTGTCCTGGGTTGACAATACAAATAGTTTTCCTCACAACATCAATGACGTGCCTCATTCTGGCCATGGATTTTGAATCATCGGGGAAGAGTGGGAGCAATACCTTATACTAGCCACAATGATCTTTGTCAAAGATATCTTAGAAGAATGACATGTAGTCCAAGACATGTAGAGTTCCTTTGGATTTGCTGAAGTGTTAGTGATAATCCTGCAGTCAAAATTGATTTAATCTTTTAACACTTTGCCCCAAGTATTAGACTGCAGTCTGGCAAATATCTGTAAATATAGTGAAATATAACGTGTTAATTAAAACAATAACATCAATATTTTTAACCAATGACTAACAACATGATTTTTTTTAAAGAACCATTTTATTTGTAACATAAACATGGAAGATCCACTATACTCAAACTGTTTTGTTACACTGTGCCCCACCCTCCCCTAAATATCTTAAGTTTTAGGTAAATTAACAAGAAAGTATGTGCGGTGCACTGTACCATTATTTATTTTCTTTGAGACGATCAAAATTGATTGAATCTTTAACAAAATATTAAATTATATCTAACTAATCTATGCGTACAAAATAATTATTACACTTAAGACAGAGTCAACGAAAGTGTGTGTTTTCCATTGAATGATAAAAACTTGTCGACCTCACTGGTCGTGTAATAAAGTGTTAGCCTCAAGATTCGACGTTCATGGGTACAGACCCAGCCGGGGTCAACGGATTTTTCCTGAGCGATACAAATTGGTAGCACAACTTCCTTCGAAGGGGAAGTAAAATCGTTGGTTCCATGTCAATTGTGGCATGTAAAACAACCCTGGAAGGTATGTGAAAATACCTTTTCCGACAAAATTGGTAGGCACTTTTACTCTCGCTCATAGAAATTCATTGTGGAAGGCAACGGAGAACAACTCAGCTTCCTGAATTCCCCAAGTACATGAGGTTTCTACCAGACGGGGTAGGCGGCCCTAACCAGCCAAAGGGCTGAGTACATGCTCATCATTCTCCAGGAGGTAATTGTGCTGAATATTGTTTCATAGCTTACTTTTTTTTTTAATTGGTGACATTTGAGTGATGGTTGGTAATAGAGCTGAATTATTAATTAAGTTTCAAACGCTAAAACAGGTGTCCCGTGAAACAAAGTTTTAGTGGGAACAGCTGACTTCTGCCAGGCCCAGTTACAAACATTTTGGGGCCTGATACACTAATGGTTTAGGGCCTACCTCAGATAAGTACAGAGCTGTCATTAAGAAAATAATAAAAACTCTAAAGTAATGTTTATTATTATAAACATTATTAATCGTGTAGCGATTAGATTCACCATAATTGTATCAGCAGTAAAATACAAACACTAATAACACACTTCACATTGCAAATTTATAAGATTTTTTATTACTTTCACAGCAAAAGGATCTTTTTAAACCTCGTTTGAAATCATTTTTGGAATTTAGAATACGGTGTCAAATTGTAAACCCTATGTTTATTGTTACTGTTATTATTATCATTATCATTATACATCTCATGGCCCGGTGCAGGTAACCCTTAGTTTAGCCACCAACTGATATTTTTATTAATCCTCTATAATATTTAGACACCCAATGAATTTATTATTAATCTAATATGATGTTTATGAATTAATAGCCCAGGATTATTAGCAAATAACCCGGACAAAATTCGGAGAAAGCTGAAAATTTAAATATCGGCTCAGAATTACATGCCTCAAAAATCCCTTAAATTCCAGGATTGGCTTTTTTTTTAGAAGAACCCAAAATTCATAAATATCTAAATATTATTTTAAAGCGGGATAAAATTATAAAAACCCTGAACATTTCAGGATCGATGCTATCAAAAATCCCCAAAAGTCCAAGGCTTGGCTTTTATGGCAGAAGACTCCAAAGTTCAAAAAGTCCATTAGTACCAATACATTAGTTTAAGGCGAAGAAAATTTCTAAGAACGCAGAAAATGTCATGATTTACTCAGAAATATATGCTTTACAACATATCAAAAGTCCCTTAAAGTCCGAGGCTTGGATTATTTGGTAGAAGACCCCAGAGCTCAAAAATGCCTTAAGTACCGTATTTATAAATTATTTTAAGGCGAGAAAAAATTATTGGAACGCTGAAAATTTCAGGATCGACTCAGAATCACATGCTTTACAGCATATCAAAAGTCCCTTAAGGTCATGACAGAAACAAGCTCCTGTTAAGACAACAATACGAATAATTTGAAATTTTGCAATTTTCTTTAAAATATATTATATGCATTTAGATTGAATAAATTTAAATGTAAAATTTGCCTCAGTTTAATAATATATTTACCTTTACAATAAGCTGCCAGCCCCGGTCCGTCGGTGTGAGCAGATTATCTAACCACTGTTGCACCTGCAGATACACTCTAAGTGAGTGTTGACGGGCAGCAGCACTGGAGGTGGAAGCACGGCGATGTCGAAAGTAGCAGTGACAGACAGACGAACTACAGTTTGGACATATATTCTATAACGCAGCTCGTCTAGGGAGTTGCAGTTTTCTTTTTTGTACACAGACAAAAGAAACATTTTTCTCTCTCTGAAGCTACTTCACCAGGAGTAGCAGAAGAATCATTGAAAATTAGCATTTTCCTGGACAGCTCTTTCTCATTTTGGAGGAGGTCAAATGCCAATTTATTTCCTTTTCTTAAAAGTGAAAATGTTGTATCACAACCTGTCATTGCATGGGTAAAGAGGAAAGTGTTTTATTACAGGACCTAGAGTTTCTTGGAGCTCCACGATATTGTGAATTTTATCAGGTTTGCCAGATTTTCCAGGAATTAGTAGAGAGAGAGAGAGAGAGCTTACTGCTTGAAAGTGCACGCACATCTAGCATGTTAAGGATATCTGTATCAGTTGCTATAACTGTTACATGTTGCCTAGCTGATAGCTCAATGGCTGTAAAAACAATAAGACACTCTGCCTCTCCACTTGCTAACTGGACCAATATGCCTCAATTCCATTGGATGGGTGTTATAAGTTTGATAAAACGTGATTTGTTTTTTGCAATTTGCTAGAAACTCTTCCTTAAAGAATGTGGCAACCATGTCAAGATCTATTGATAAATCTACTGAGGTTTTCCTGCTGCTCCGGCGCTTCCACTTCTTCGCTTTAGTGTTCGGTGGACCCTCATACCCGTCAAACACTACTGTTGATGAACACTTAAAAGTTTCATAATATAAGATTAATATGTCATGAAAATAATCATTTAAATCACCGATCTCGGCCAAATAATGATATGAAGAAGGTATCCAACATCTACAACAAATACTTGTGTCTTTTGGTTCATTTTCTTTGCAAGGAGAAACAGATTCTAAGACTTCGGCGAAGGCTAAGTTCCTTGTCTTCCTCATCGATATTTCTTCAAACAAAGACATAGGTCCGGATGCTAGTTCACATGAACAGAACTGAATTAACTCTGGTCCAGATGGGAATACACACACAATACAATTAAATAGTTGTTGTTGATTTATTTTCACGCTTGAAAGATTCACAAGATATCTCCTGCATATACAGGATATCATTTCGGGGAAAGAGGATGGAGGTCATGAATTTGTTAAGAGTTAGAAGCGGATGGGGCTTAGGAGGACTTAGGGGACTTTTGATATGTTGTAAAGCATATAGTTCTGAGATTTTCTGCGTTCTTATAATTTTTCCCATTTTAAAATAAAGTTTAAGTATTTATGGATTTTTTAAAATTTAAACTTTGGGCTCTTCTGCCATAAAAGCCAAGCCTTGGACTTTAGGAACTTTTGATATGTTGCTAAGCATATAATTTTGAGTAGGTCATTAAATTTTCAGAGTTTTTCTAATTTTTGCCTGCTTATAATTTTTAGGTATTTATAGACTTTTTGAACTTTGGGGTCTTCTAAAAAAAAAGCAAAGCCTCGGACTTTAGGGGACTTTTGATATGTTGTAAGGCATGTAATTCTGAGCCGATCCTGAAATTTTCAGCTCTATCTGAATGTTGTCTGGGTTTACCTGTTGTTTTTTTTCGACAATATTCTTGGACTATAAGTAACATTCTGATTAGTCTATTTTTATATTTATACCCCAGAGATTACTGTAAAAGTTTAACTATAACCAAATGATATGTTCAAAGTCTTCTTTGTGGTTAGTTTGTTAATTCAGATAATTTCATAGCTCGGTGGTTATTGCTATCTCGGAACAAAGTTATCTAAACGGAAGTGGGCATCAGACCTTCAACTCAACTTTTGTTGCTTTAATGAACACTTGCAGTGAGTGCAGAATGTCTGAATAGGGTACGTGAAGACCAGTACATAATGGTTGAGAAGTAATAATTGAGATTATTGACGAAGTTATCATTTCCTTCAGAGCATTGTCGACATATCCTAATCAGGGGTAATTACCTACCGGCCGAACACTCCTAGAGCCACATTCATCCTAATAACGAACAGTACGTAATTCTTTCTATTGATAGCTAGCCGGTCATTTCAGACAATTATCTACTCTATGGAAACATTTGCCAGGTCTAACAATATTCCCTTATTCTAAATTGATAAAAATAGAATCAATAGAAAGAGCAAAGGTAAGCTGAGAAATTTTTAAGTTATGAAATGAATTATAAAGATAATATTTAAGTTAGCTTGTCAAAAAAGTATTTAGTTTAAAATGATTGTGATAAAACAAATTTTAATAAAATTCACAATCATTTTAAACTAAATACTTTTTTGACAAGCTAACTTAAATATCATCTTTATAATTCATTTCATAACTTAAAAATTTCTCAGCTTACCTTTGCTCTTTCTATTGATTCTATTTTTATCAATTTAGAATATATATTGTTCCTTACTACAATTAATTATGTTTTTTATGAATGTTCCCTTAAGTTGTGTACAAACACTAAATATTATTCTGAAACAAATTATAATGTTTGTAAACATTTTATATCTTGAATAAATACTAGTATAATGTCTATGAACTCTTATATCATCAATAAATACTGTATACTATTCAGAAACAAAATATAAAATAGTAGTTGTGCTGTCATTGTTATGTTAATGAACACCCACAAAAAGTGTATTTGTTGTCTGTTGCGTTTGTAGTAGGACACACGAATCAAGGTCGTGGAAAACTAATTTTTGTATGTTGGGACGGTTTTTTTTTTTAAAGAAGCTGGAAGAAAATAAACAATCCCCCCTTAATACGTGCGTTTCTCTTTGTTCTCAGGATGGCGACTCTAAGATCATTGATGGTGATGTTGATGGTGAGCCGGGTGGTGAGTTCTGTCCCGACTAAAGAACCTAAAGCTGGCAATATCCAAGAAGTGTTCCAAACTCTCTCCTCAGAAGGTAAACTAACAGTCTCAAGTCGTACGTTACTCATCATATGAACATTTTAAATATGTCCAAATATCATAAACAATAGATATAGGGTGTTCGGAAACTCATAGCACCAACTGCACATATAACTTTTTTTGAACCTAAAGTAAAACGAATTCCCTATTCACTTACATCTAGAAACCTATGCTAATACAATTAAATTCTGTTCAAAGTTTTGTTATATAGCACCGCGATAACAAAGATGTTCAAGTATGCGTGTGCAACAAGTTGCATAGGAGCTAGGCGCATGTAATAGTGGCAAGCACTTGCCGTGATGTAGGACCGTTACTAATGACCCTCCGGACGTATTCCTATTTCTAGATGGACTGGTGTGTTGTTTACTATTAATTGTGGTATGTTCTGCTGCCGTGCTTCAAGAGGTCGAGGTGTGTAGTGCCGCGTTCCTAACTCCTATGCAACCATTTGTACACGCATGCTTGAACAGCTTTGCTCTCCCGGCGCTGTACTCCGAAACTTTGGACACAATTTAATGGTATTAGTATAGCTTTCCAGATGTTATTATTATTAGCACCGCGTCTTACTACCCGTTCGGGTTATACGCACTTACGCTAATGTGTAATGGTAGGGTGATTGTGAGATGAAATGGTGGACCTACAGTTTAACGTGGAATCCGAACCACGGTGGAGGCCTGGCATTCCCCACATTCACAAGATGTCTTGTCAGAGGTGAAGGAAGGGTTTGGTAATCAGATAAATCTGTGCCGGGACCGAGGATTGAACCCCGGCCACCAGCACAGAAGTCTGACACCTTACCCCTAGACCACCAGGTCACCTTTTCCGGATGTACATGTATAAAGTTCTTGTTTTACTTTTGGTTCAAACAAGCTATTTGTGTGGCTTAGGCTAGTTTAAGAACACCCTGTGTGTGTGTGTGTGTGTGTGTGTGTATTTTTGGCGCTAAGTACAAAGTTTACAGGACGATGTTTTACTAGAGTTGTATTTACAGAGCAGCAGTATTTCATCAGATATCAGCTGGCCCGAGCACTGAGTACAAAGTTCACAGGCAGGAATACTACAGGCTTCACCGTACCTGAGGACGTTAAGAAGAAACTGAAGGTAACACACCGTCCTAACAACTGTGCTATATTCGTGTTCTAGCTATGTTCTTTTTGTATTATATATGTGTTCTGCCTGTGTTACATCTATGTAATATCCTGCACCCTGTATCTCTGTGTGGACAGGAAGTGGACGAATATGTTCCTGACGAGTTCGCCTCTAGTCTGTTACTGTTCGTCTCCAATAAGTTCAGTCTGACGCCACAGGACATCCGCACCTTGGTGTCTCGGGGAACTGTGTGTACCAGAACACAGCGATGTATCGACTCTTCAGACGTCTCTATCAACTGTTGCTACTTCTAGACAGAGCAATTCTCCATCGGGAACCGTGTCCACAAGAAGAGTTGGATTAGAACATTGGAGCATTGAAGAGGAACATATTGAGGTCTAGCAGTGACTGTAGGGAACTAGATCTACAGTAGAATGTTTGGTTGATTAGCTCTCAAATAGATTCACAAATACAAGTTAATATTCACTGATTGCTAAATACAACATGAACAATGTTCCATCTTGTGTATTATCCTTGAAACATACAACATGAACAATGTTCCATTTTGTGTATTATCCTTGAAACATACAACATGAACAATGTTCCATCTTGTGTATTATCCTTGCAACATACAACATGAACAATGTTCCATCTGGTATATTATCCTTGCAACATACAACATGAACAATGTTCCATCTTGTATTATCCTTGCAACATACAACATGAACAATGTTCCATCTGGTATGTTATCCTTGAAACATACAACATGAACAATGTTCCATCTGGTATGTATTATCCTTGCAACATACAACATGAACAATGTTCCATCTGGTATGTATTATCCTTGCAACATACAACATGAACAATGTTCCATCTGATATGTTATCCTTGCAACATACAACATGAACAATGTTCAATCTTGTATACTATTATCTTTATTCTCTTAAAAATGTTGAGGCTAATCCTTAAGTAGTTGTAATTCCTATTCATAAAAAAATGGCACGACATCATCGTGCATACCGTGTACTATAGTTTATAACAAATTTTAAAAACCTCTCATGTGAAAACATCCTTAAATAAATTGTTATCAAACCGAAAAAAGGTATTCAATGTTATATTATCATATAAAACCCAAACAAGAATTTTGAACCATATTGTTATAGACCTTTTCAATCATTTTAAAATTTTCACAAGTCAGTTATTAGTAAAATACTTCCAACTTAAGAGGTAGCAATAAAATCCCGAACTAGCTTGGAGCCTGGAGGTATCACCATATAATATCTAAACGTTAATTTTGAAAGAAATACATCAAACCGTTTCAACTATAGCCAAGGTGCATACAGAAAGAGGAAGTCTGAATTGAATTGAATTGAATTGAATTGAATTGAACTGAACGACCCTCCTCTTTTTTTTTTGGAGGTACTGTACATAAAAAGCTAAAATACATAACTTAGAGGTAGAAAATAATCACGGTTACAATACTTTCTCCATATGAAATAGTGCAAACTGACTTTAGTAAACCCCGCTTTTTCACCAATTACTACCGGAATACTTTTGCAAATAGTAACTACGTTTCTTACTTGGTGAATTATAAACTATTCTGCGAAACTTGACGCAGACCTGTCAGCAAACTTCCCAGGTACCTGATCTATGTTTTACAACTCCTGTTTTTCACATTTGATTTTCAACAGCTCTTCATTTTTTGAAATTTCCACAGCTTTTGACTTCTCAATGTTGATCTTCATGCCATATTTTCTCCCTATTTCCACCAGCTGGTCCATCATTTCCTTCAATTCTTCTTTATTTTTGTCCAGCAGTGCTACAGTAGCCCTATGGCTTCTTTGGTGCTGACTGACAGCTCACAGCTGACCGCTGACGGCTTTGAAAGGTTACCAGACCAAATTATGTATCCATACATCGAACCATATGATCTGCAAAAACATGTGTTTAGCAGTTGTCACTTCTGACAGTCAAAATTTAGTTATATACCTAGATGTTGACTGTCAGCTGTCAATCAGCTAGATCATCTGCTTGGTTTACTATGTTGATGACGCGTAACAAGAGGCTTCAACATTTTAGAGTTCGCGAGGCGCGGTCAACCTATACCAAATAAGTCGTTTGCACACCATAAACAAACAAATGAAGTACTAAATAGCTGTGTTCACGTTGCCGCAACATGCATTGGCTAAGAAAGAGCACGTGGTAATCTTGACCTTAGGTGAAAAGTTCTCCCTTGGACAACTTTTACATTAAGTGAAAGTAAAGTTAACTGCTTCCATTTAAAAACACGAGGAGAACCTTTTAGTTACGTTAGATCTCCTTCCCACGAGCGCAATTGAGCTGATGCTGTGTTTCAAACTGCAGCTGGTGGAGAAAAACGTAGCCATCTTCAACGCAGAACAATTTAGCAGAGAAAATATATTATGGCCAGAATTGTGGGGCACAAGATGTAATGATTATAGAAATCAAACAAAGACAGCTGAAGTCTGGTTGTAAATTTGCCGCATCTTTTCATATTCATGTCTCTTTTCTGGAGGAAACAGTTTACAATATTATAACTACCATACTCATTAAAAAATATTATACGGATATTCAGAAATAATTTAGAAGTTAACTTGAAGTTCAAGAAAGGCTATTTAAAAATAACCGTTTTCCATCCTTGAAATTATTACAAGAGACACCCCCAACTTTATACTTATTTATTTACCACTGTACCTTATATCCTTTTCAGGCTCTACGAATATATGAGGTAACGGATGAGAAAGGAAGCATTGTTAAGGTAATCTAACTGCATTTGCTTGGAAGGAGAGTGAGAAACAATTTGGGGAAAACCACCCTAAGTACACCCAACCTGGGATTCGAACCCCGATCTCCCTGTATTTAGCATTCCAGTCTAACATTATAGAGACACCTTAGACCATTTAGACACTGAAGTGGGTCATCCCTCAAATACTTATGATAAATGTATAGTAAATAAAAAATGTATTTCCATATTAAAACTATTTGATATTCTTCTATTATTACTAAAAATGACCGATCATGGTTATTTTACTCACACTCGAGTAATATTTAAAAGTACTCGGTATATTTGCGAGTTTAAGACTCAAAGATTGATTTTTAATGACGATGCGCCTGATCGACTGGAAACTGCCGTAAGACCGACCGGTTGCCAACCCCGGACCGTTCCAGTGAGATGTACACGAGAATCAAACGAGATCTTGTCCTGTGATACCTCTCGAAACCTTTCCAGTTAGACAATACAAGACTTGAATCTCGACACCTTGAGGGGGCAAAGTTTTCCACTCACTGTCCTAGCTTACATGGACTGCTGGCTGATCACTGCCTCACTATCCATCAAGTACGTGCTTGATATTCTGAGCCAGAGAACTTCTGGCTGATCACTGCCTCACTATTCATCAAGTACGTGCTTGATATTCTGAGCCAGAGAACTGTTAGGTTATCACTGCCTCGCTAAACATCAAGTACGTACTTGAGATAATAGAACCAGAGAACTGATAGGTTATCACGGCCTCGCTAAACATCAAGTACGTACTTGAGATAATGAACCAGAGAACTGTTAGGTTATCACTGCCTCGCTAAACATCAAGTACGTACTTGAGATAATGAACCAGAGAACTGTTAGGTTATCACTGCCTCACTATTCATCAAGTATGTGCTTGATATTCTGAACCAGAGAACTGTTAGGTTATCACTGCCTCATTATTCATCAAGTACGTGCTTGATATTCTGAGCCAGAGAACTGTTAGGTTATCACTGCCTCGCTAAACATCAAGTACGTGCTTGATATTCTGAGCCAGAGAACTGTTAGGTTATCACTGCCTCGCTAAACATCAAGTACGTACTTGAGATAATAGAACCAGAGAACTGTTAGGTGATCACTGCCTCACTATCCATCAAGTACGTGCTTGATATTCTGAACCAGAGGACTGCTAGGTGATCACTGTCCCACTAAACATCAAGTATATACTTGAAATACTGAAATAATATCAAATGTAATATGGTTTGGGATGGGGGAGATGGTTGTAAGGTTGTAATGCTAAATGCTATTTTAATTTATTTACAACCAATTCATTGTATGTTTCGATTATTCTTCCAGGAGAAGTGCCTCTTTCTCTTCCTTATCACCTGTTTAGTATTATAAATATTTGTTAACCACCAACAAGACTCGAAATAAACCGTTTAGATAAATGAGGTTATGGATAAAGTCAAAGTAGAATAATACATCACAGGAGAACATACTATTTTATTAAGCTATTTATTATATATATCATGTTATAGACAAAAATATGTTTTTAGACAATAGACAAAACAGTCTAACATTATGTCCTTTTTATGTATTCAAACGGTTACGTGTCAAAGCGGACCAACTGATGGGCACAAAGGTTTTCAGATGGTAGGTAATGTTTACGAGAGGAAAGAATGTAGACATGGAGATATTTGAATCAAGTTGCACAAGATACATTTGTAGGCAACAGTTTTCCACGTTCATTTCCAAGCCATATCTGAACCACTAACATGTTCAATATATGGAAGTGAATCTCAACCAAGCCCTTGTGTATGAGAGGTACTACACACTCACATTTATTTTGTAAAAGTTCTTTTATGCAACAAGTATGATGTCACTTTGACGAAACATCAAATATCTTTTATAAAATAATATATTTTACAATAATTTTTTAATATTTACATTATAAGAGCATGAACGTATAAAATGGCGAATTCCGAAAGTTTAACTAATATACGCAAAGCAATTAAAATGTAGTTATACTTTATGAGTACACGCTCCACACTTGAGCTATAGTTTCTTTTAACCAATAAAGCAGCTTTGGTGATCAGATTTTTTTTTTAAGTTTCGTTGTCCATTCGTAAATATTTTTTAAATGAACTTTGAAGAAAATGCGTTGTAATGTAACAACAAAGATTTGGTCAACTCTTTTATCATACATTTTATAAAATAAATCTTTTTCTTTAATAAAAAAAATGTGACATTGTAATACAGATCTTTAGAAACGTTTTTTAAACTGTTTGTCATCTTTATGAGGTTAAGTTGGTTGTAATCAAAGGTTTACCGCACCAGGGCCAGCGCGCAGTTAGTCCGTTCTGTCACGTTCCCCTCCCTTGTATTTAGGCCTCTTGGGTCCCCCATGACCAGTGTCATGTGACACCACAGAATCAAAGATTGGTCCTCAGGCGGAGTACTTGGAACTGGTTACAAACATGTTCCGAACCATCATTCAACCTGATCAAAGATACGAGGTTAGATCTGAAACGAATCTTATAATCTACAACAATCGCATTTAATAGCGTGGTGTTAAAAAGTAAAAATAGAAGAGAAAAAAACAGTTTTAAACATACATGTAAGCTCGTTCCCTTCGTGAATTTATATAACTAATAATAGAACACTATCTAATATTACAGTTGGTAATTCAGGGCTTGGATTTTGATGACATGTCATTTTTTTTAGCATCAGAAACAATAATTCTCATAAAACAAATTTCATGGTGTCGTCCCGCAAACTAGCCATGCCGTCCGAGCGGCCGCCGGATGTTGGTGAAGATAGTACCAACTTCCGTGGATAGAGGATGTCATGTGGTCAGCACATCAACACCCCCCTCCCCCCCCCACTCCAACTGCTCTATACCCCGGGCCATCAATCTCAGTTTTCTCTACCGAAGCTGCTACCTTTCCATTCAAGTAGCTCTTCATTTATCCTCACGAGGCTGTTTTGACCTCGTTACAGACTCAGCCCCTTCACAGAAATAACCGGAAGCTTCAGGAATTGAACTCGTGACCTCTGGATCTTGAATTATTATTATTATTATTATTATTACCGCGTCTTACTACCCGTTCGGGTTATACGCACTCACGCTAATGTGTAATGGTAGGGTGATTGTGAGATGAAATGGAGGACCTACAGTTTAACGTGTAATCCGAACCACGGTGGAGGCCTGGCATTCCTCACATTCACAAGATGTCTTGTCAGAGGTGAAGGAAGGGTTTGGTAATCAGTGGATCTTGAACTATAGACCACAAAGGCGGAACACATTTCCCATGTGCACAGTAGATACATTTTGTGCATGATCCTTTGGTTATTAAAACGATATTTTAAAAGTTATAGTCTGATTACTTAGCTCAGTCGGTATCGTGTCTAATTGCTTAGTCAAGGATCCTATATTCGATTCCCAGAATGGTAAAAAAAGTATCATTAATGAAATTTTGATGAATTAACAACATGGGGTGGGGGTTTTAGATTTAAATTTGGTTTTTAACTCTTGCGCTGATATAATTAGTATGTTTGGAAAATGCAAGATAAATACCTCAAATAATAATATTAATAGATCATTCTTGGGTCATTTTTATTGTCATTTTGGTTTTTTAAATCATATTTTCTTGATTTGGGTCATTTTTAGGTATTTATATTGAATAAGTATATTTTTTAAATACCAATATTTTATAAATGCGTAATTACACAAACATATTGTTTTTAATCACACAGTTGTGTGAATGATAAGATCATGTGGGCCATGAACTTTGCACCCTCTTGGCTTGTTTGGTTGTAAAACACACATTCCTGGTGAGAATGCAACTGGGCTGGAGAGGGTTGCGCTGGGAGGGGGCAGCTTAAGGTAGGATTCCCTCGTCGCGTCTCGCGGCTGCGACTGGACTGGCTCCCCTAGTTTGTCACGTGTCCAGTTCCTTCGAGGCGACCGGACTGGCTCCCCTAGTTTGTCACGTGTCCAGTTCCTTCGAGGCGACCGGACTGGCTCCCCTAGTGTGTCATGTGTCCAGTTCCTTCGAGGCGACCGGACTGGCTCCCATAGTGTGTCATGTGTCCAGTTCCTTCGAGGCGACCGGAACTGGCTCCCATAGTGTGTCATGTGTCCAGTTCCTTCGAGGCGACTGCGACTGGTGACCAAGAGACGCATCTATGGAGACACTATATCCCGCGTCTGCGACTCACCACCCCGCGTTTGCGGACGCAGACGCAAGACGCTCCGAGGGAATCATACCTTAATACTTCCCAAACTGCTATTTGTTATTTACATTTATATTTAACTCAATGCAAGAGTTTGGTTACTAAAGACTTTGCATTGTACTTTTCATTTATTACCATTTCTTGATAAAAAAAAAATTTTAAGTTAAAAAAATCATGTCATTAAAGTCCGGGTCTTGGCTATTATTAAATTAGGATCGTGGAATGCTTTATTTGTGTGTGAGTCCGCGGCCGATCATTGAAGGGAAACGCGCGCTATTATTGATCTGGGATGACGTCATCAAACATGGTCTGTCTGAGAACAAAATGCAGTCCCTTCCGTTACATGAAAATAGTTCTCTTCCCCTAAACATTTATAGGGAAACAGGATACAGCTCCAATGAGAGGCTACACAGATCATATAGAGTGTGTCCTGAGATGCACCTTATCACTGCACTACCCCAGCTTGTGATTAGACATATTTATCTGTAAAGTCCCCTTGTTTGCTATGTGTCTCTGTAAAGTCCCCTTGTTTTCCATGTTTCTCTGTAAAGTCCCCCTTGTTTTCATGTAAATACCCCTTGTTTACCATGTTTCTCTGTAAAGTCCCCCTTGTTTTCATGTAAATACCCCTTGTTTGCTATGTTTCTCTCTAAAGTCCCCCTTGTTTTAATGTAAATACCCCTTGTTTGCTATGTTTCTCTCTAAAGTCCCCCTTGTTTTCATGTAAATACCCCTTGCTTACCATGTTTCTATGTAAAGTCCCCCTTGTTTTCATGTACAGTCCCCTTGTTTGCTATGTTTCTCTGTAAAGTATCCCTTGTTTCCCTGTAAAGTCCCCTTGTTTACCATGTTTCTCTGTAAAGTATCCCTTGTTTTCATGTAAATACCCCTTGTTTTCCTGTAAAGTCCCCTTGTTTACCATGTTTCTCTGTAAAGTATCCCTTGTTTTCCTGTAAATACCCCTTGTTTCCCTGTAAAGTCCCCTGGTTCACCAAGTCCCTGTTCCCAGTCCTCAAGTTCAGGGTGCCGCCGTCCTATGGACCCGATGTAAGATCACCTCCCCCTCAAGGTTCCGAGGAGTGGTTCCTCCTGTCGTGTCCTCGTCACATGACTCAGAGCAGCGGCACTTTAGGATCCACTCGACGTCGAATGACACCGAGTGCTCCTCCCCAGAGAAGCTCCCGGAGAAGAGGCGGCGCCTGTTGTCAAGAAGACGCCAAGGAGGTGAGTGGAGGAGGCTCTGATCATTGGGAAAGTCATCCGAGTCGTCCCAGAGGTCAGAGCCCGGCTCAGCGAGGTCCAGGATCGTGTCCCGGGACGTGTCCCCCACCCGACAGTAGAACTCCACCCTGATGGTCGTGCTGAACTGGGGGCGGCAGCACTGGCATCCCCCGCACATCTTGGGGTGGTAGCGTCGCCGACTGCGGCATGGTCCGAACTGGAGGTGGACCGCAGAACTAACCCTCTGTGTGGCTTTACACTCGTGTCCTTTCTGTGGGAGAAGAGTGACACAAGTCCAGTTAGTGTTGGGGGACAATATGTACAGCGCCTCAACTATACAATATGTCACGTGCTGCAGGTCCATAGTACCCATAGGGCCTCAATTATACAGTCTGCGCAGAGCTCCAACTATACAGTATGTATGGCACTTCAGGTCTACAGTATGGGGACACTGCCCCTATTATACAGTATGTACACTGCTTCGATTATACAGTCTATTGTACCGTAGATTAAAGCATTAACAACAGAGAAATATGCTAGAGATGTAAGGTACGGACAATCAACTTTAGGTTGATTTGTTTTATGCTGTCCATGCTACATTGTTTGGATGACCATATTAAAAAAACAAATGTACAGTTCATCTGAAGGATGTTTTATGGCTAATTATTGATATCGATTTTAATGAATGAGAATCGCATGTTGGTCATTTTACTCAAACTGAGAGACTGCTGTTTCCTGCATTAATTGTACTTTAATTTAATAATAATATGTCTTATTCTTTTAATTTTGATTCTCAATGGGATTCAATATAAAATAATTTGGTTTAAATATTTCAACCATTTAGACTTTGATTTATTTCTAAGATAGGTGACCTGGTGGTCTAGGGGTAAGGGGTCAGACTTCTGTGCTGGCGTCCGGGGTTCAATCTTCGGTCCCGGCACAGATTTATCTGATTACCAAACCCTTCCTTCACCTCTGACAAGACATCTTGTGAATGTGGGGAATGCCAGGCCTCCACCGTGGTTCGGATTCCACGTTAAACTGTAGGTCCTTCATTTCATCTCACATTCACGCTATCATTGCACATTAGCTTAAGTGCGTATAACCAGAACGGGTAGTAAGACGCGGTGCTAATAATAATAATATTTTTAAGATCCTTCGTTTAAGGTTGTTCAGTAATGTAAGTAAAGGTAAGTTTAACATGTACTGTACGTGCATCCCTGAAAGTGATGTACCGTAGTAAAAGGGCCCTCACCCTGACATGATGGTGCCTGACACGTTGCAGGGACACAAGTCCTGAGCCCTCACAGGGCCGCACCTGACACAAGCGGCTCTCATTGGTCGGTAGGCACTGAGGGTTTATATTTGACATTCTGTGGGACAAGCCAAGACCGCACCGGCTCGAACAAGGCGACCATGGAGAGAACTGTTGCTGGCAGTCAGGTGGATGTTGTGCTGCAACGACAATACACGAGGTTACACGACAACACACGAGACTACACGGCCATACACGAGGTTACACGACAACACACGAGACTACATGGCCATACACGAGGTTGCATGACAACATTAGAAGTTACATCATAAACACACGAGCTTATACGATAATACACGAGGTCACACAACACACAAAGTTATATGATAATACACGAGGTTATTCTACAAGACACGAGGCTATACGACAATATACGAGGCTACACGATAATACAAGAGGTTATACAACACACGAAGCTACACGGCCATACACGAGGTTACATGACAACATACGAAATTACATGAAAACACACGAGCTTATACGATAATACACGAGTTTACACAACGCACGAAGTTATATGATAATACACGAGGTTATACTACAAAGACACAAAGCTATACGACAATATACGAGGCTACACGACCATACACGAGGTTACACCACAACACACGAAACTACACGGCCATACACGAGGTTACATGACAACATATGAAGTTACATGAAAACACACGAGCTTATACGATAATATACGAGGCTACACGACAATACACGAGGCTACACGACAATACACGAGGTTACACCACAACACACGAAACTACACGGCCATACACGAGGCTACATGACAACATATGAAGTTACATGAAAACACACGAGCTTATACGATAATACACGAGTTTACACAACGCACGAAGCTATATGATAATACACGAGGTTATACTACAAGACACGAGGCTATACGACAATATACGAGGCTACACGACCGACAATACACGAGGTTACACCACAACACACGAGGCTATTACGATAATATACGAGGTTATACGATAATACACCAGGTTATATGACAGTAAACAAGGTTATATGAAAATTCACAAAGCTATAGGATAATAATACGAGGTTATACGATAATACATCAGGTTATACGATAATACAGCAGGTTATATGACAGTAAACAAGGTTATATGAAAATTCACAAAGTTATAGGATAATAAACGGGGTTATACGAAAAAACACAAAGTAATACGAAAAAACACAAAGTAATAAGATAATACACGAGGTTATACAACTATACACGAGGCTATACGATAATACATGGGGGTAGGGTAATGATAGGTACCAACATGAGATACACTGTCCTAACTACACAGAACGCTGGCAGGGCAGGTACTAACCGGACGCACTGTCGCACATCCACTCCCTGCAGCACTGTCCCGGGACCTCCACTAGGCGAGGGTGGTTGCAGGATCCTTGAGGAGATATATACTCCAGAGGACACAAGGATGAGCATGCGTACGTCCCGTTCTGGAACACAACATGGTGGCAAGAGTTCAGGGATGTTCCATGACGTCATTCATTATCTCTAGCCTCCTGACAAATAACCATTGAGCCTAGTTAGCTATAGGGCCTAATATATTCCTACAGTAAGACTGAGTGCTCCCCCTCCCGGAAAGAAACAAATGATAAGATGAAGGGACAGAAGGAAGAGAACCTCGAGACTTGTCCTCGAAGAAATGATCGCTTCAACGAGCCGGGTAATTCCTGTCACATTATTAGACCAACAATATGTTTGTAGTTTGTAGACTAACGTATGAATAATTAAATACACAATACATAGTTTCCCCAATTCTCACTAGATGGCAGGAGGTTATCCCCAGGTTTCTCGCTAGATGACAGGAGGTGGCATCCCCATGTTTCTCACTAAATGGCAGGAGGTGACACTCCCCATGTTTCTCACTAAATGGCAGGAGGTTATTCCCCAGGTTTCTCACTAGATGACAAGAGGTGATTATCTCCATGTTTTTCACTAGGTGGCAGGAGGTGACACTCCCCATGTTTCTCACTAAATGGCAGGAGGTGGCATCCCCATGTTTCTCACTAGATGACAAGAGGTGATTTCTCCATGTTTTTCACTAGATGGCAGGAGGTGACACTCCCCATGTTTCTCACTAAATGGCAGGAGGTTATTCCCCAGGTTTCTCACTAGATGACAAGAGGTGATTATCTCCATGTTTTTCACTAGGTGGCAGGAGGTGACACTCCCCTGATGATGCTTTTGTGACTTATGAGCGCTAGGAATAGATTGTTAAGTGCTGCTCACTTGACACACGCACTGCGTCCTGCAGTCCAAGAGGAACGTCTCACCATTGTCGTAGGTCATGTTGTACACCGTGCATGGTAGTCCTTTGATCACTGGAACACAATTGTGGGCCAGTCTTGACAACAGAAATATTAGGCCTGACGTAAACAATGCATCTAGCAACAAAAATAAGGTTAAAAATAAATTATAAGGGATTTTTTTGGGGAATGTTACATCATTTTCTAGGAGGTTGGGCTCGAAACTTCATTATTAAAAAGATACGGTCTTTCCTTGCTTGGGATCGAGCTATAAACTTAAGAAACAATTATGTGGATATTTGAAAATCAAATAATATATATTTTTTCAGTTGTTTGAGATATTTAACCAGGGAAAAAGGGTACAAGGCCCCACCAAAATTTGTCCAACATTCTTTGAACATAAAAATATATATATTTATTTTTACCCTATAAAATATTTTGAAAAAACGATTAATATCTCTACACGCAATGAATTATTGGATACGTTATACAGTATTCCAGTCAAAATGATTCATTCCTCGCTCCAATCGTCCCGCGAGGACTGTACCAGCGCTCGAGTGACCGAATATAGAAGCTGACACGGGTCAGCTGTAACAAACAGGCCCTCTCACAGAAGTCACACTCGTTGGGAGATGTCTTAAGGTCAATGCCCCGTGCTCTAACACTCCATGTGAAATGTACAGTAGGGAATGGGCCAGTCTGAGCGGGAGCGCCACGTGATAAAGGGGGTTTATATTTTTTTCAGTTTATGTGTCAAGACCCAAGAAGTACGATGACGAGTGAACGTGATTAATTAAAATTAATAAAGTAGATTATTTATCAAAAACTTTGATTTCTTCATTAAAACTGCAAGAATAACTTGAAATTAAACGGTATCAGAATATCAGCCTAGCGACTTTACATTTATGCAGGTGGATGGCAAGAAAAATAATAACTTTTTCTAATGTTCGGTTTGGTAAACAATTGTGGTTGACTGTGAGTTGAAAAAAAAAACAAAGTTTATATTGTTTTTATTGTTTACTATTTGGTGGTGAGGTGTTGTGTATAATGGTGGGCTGTGAGGATCTTAAAAATTTAAGTGAAATAATTAAAAAGCAGAAGGAATGTCCAAGTCATTTTTAAAATGCTTATCAATTTAAAGCCTTTGGAACAGTAAATATTGCATCACAGCTATATTCCTTAGTCAAAATTTCAGTCCAACAACACAATGAACAGGTGTCATAAAAATAAGCATATATCAGGCAGATTAATATAATACTTAAAATATTGTAGCATTCATGAACTGGTATAAGAGGCAACAATGAAAACTAATAATAATAATAATATGTGATTTTGTAAATCTAGTGGTTTTTAAAAACAAGGAAAACTTAAGTTAATTTAATTTGTTAATATGTGATGTAAAAATAATAATTACCGGTAAGCGTTGACCTGGCGCTTCTAAAAAGAAAGCTCACTCTCCGCCACTGTATTTAACGTGCCCTTTCTGAACAGACTGGTTGCATCAGCATACGAGAATTTCTATGAGCGAGAGTGAAGGAGCCTACCAATGTTGCCGGGAAAGATATTTTCACATTCCTTTCAGAGTTCTTTTTCACGCCACAATCTGCATAGCACCTACGGCTTTTATCCCCCTTGTAAGTAGTTTCGTTACGGATTTTTATCGATCAAGAAAAATCCTTCTTTACCGGCAGAGTTCGAACCCACGAACATCGGGTCCTGAGGCGAGTGTTTCTTTACTCCAAGACCATCAAGGCCGACATAAAATAATAAAATGTTATAAATATTTAATTTCAGTGAATGAGGTTGTTGTAGAAGAGAGGATTGGTTTTCAGTAAATTTAAAGTATGAATATAATCTTTAATTAATGAAGAAGAAAAAAATATTGCTAGACCATAAAAATAATGTTATATAACTATGATCATAAAACGAGACTAATGTATGAAAAAAACGACAAATTTGATTCACAAATTTGTGTTTTTAATTAAAAGATAAATAAAAGAAATTCACAATAAAAGTGATAGATATGTACAATATAATATAGGACTAAACGTTTTAGTATTGATTACAAATTACGTATTTTATAACAAATACGTGAGCTAATATCACTAAACTTAGTAATCTACATAATTGCTCCAACATTTATGTTCCAAACAACGATTTCAAATCTGCGATTACCATTGTTTGCAAAAACTGTTAACCGGGATATAAAGATGGATATGTCGTAATGCAAGACCTGAAAGCCGTTCTTACATCATTTTTGTTCGCAGTGTAGGCCTATAGAAGACAGCTCTTTACCAGTTTGATTATTTTCGAATCGTAAACGGAGTAGGGGAGCTTGCCCCTCTCTCCCCTCTTTCCATCTCAGATCTGCCACTAGTGAGGAAATATCATATTCTAGTAAATTTCAAGGAAATGCGTAATAACAAAGTGAAGCTAGATCAGGTGGATCAATACCACCTTCTCTCGATTAATTGAATGAGAAATAATAATCTTAATTTAATGGAGATAACGTCAATAAGGAGGTGTGAAGCAGAGATAGGAGAAAAGAAAGAAAAAATGCCGGGGAGATTCCAAAGGAAAGGAGAAAATATGTGTAGAATGAAGAGAATCCGTTCCGAGTGAGTTGGGGGTACGTGACCTCGACCTCTTGGTTCAGGGGATGATGGTTATGAGAGGGTGAATGACGTCAAACATTCCATCATTTGGAGAGAAGCTACGTGCCTCGGGAACTGAGGACAAGGAGTAATAAGAGGAAAACTTCCTTCCTGGGGCCGTCTGTCTCTTGACAGAGTGAGGGCTTGTCCGTCTCTTGACAGAGTGTGTCTTTTTCTCAAATGTGTGAGGGCTCGTCTGTCTTTAGACAGAATGAAGGCTCGTCTGTCTTCTGACACAGTTAGAGCGTGTCTTTCTCTCAACTGAGTGAGGGCTTGTCTGTCTCTTGACAGAGTGAGGGCTTGTCCGTCTTCTGACACAGTTAGAGCGTGTCTTTCTCTCAACTGAGTGAGGGCTTGTCTGTCTCTTGATAGAGTGAGGGCTTGTCTGTCTCTTGACAGAGTGAGGGCTTGTCTGTCTTCTGACACAGTTACTCAACTGAGTGGGGGCTGGTCTATCTCTTGATAGAGTGAGGGCTTGTCTGTCTCTTGATAGAGTGAGGGCTTGTCTGTCTCTTGAAATAATGAGCTTGTGTGGTAATCAAATTGAACAAGGTTGGAAGGTAAGATAAATTGAGCTCAGCTCTAGAAGTAGAACACACCTTGACACACGCCAGTGCTGGGAAGTAGAACTCACCTTGACACACGCCAGTGCTGGGAAGTAGAACTCACCTTGACACACGCCAATTGCTGGGAAGTAGAACTCACCTTGACACACGCCAGTGCTGGCACCCCTGGAAGGGTACTGGCACACCAAACCACGCCGCTCGTCACACAGCGCTGTCCCGTCACATGACTCCCCGCTCTGTCGAGCACACATCGTGCAACACCCGCACCCATCTCGCACCACGGACACCTCCTGTAGACACCTGGTCTCCTCCCTCACACACTCGCATGGGTAGGAGCAGTGGGACCGTATCTGGGACACATGTGACGTCATTGTGGAGAGATACAGCCTACCATCCTCTTTTAGAACACGTGACGTCATCATGAAGTGCTACATACAGCTTACCACCCTCTTCTAGACCACGTCACGTCGTCATGGAGTGCTATAGCCTACCACCCTCTCTTAGAACACGTGACGTCATCGTGGAGTGCTATAGCCTACCGCCCTCTTTTAGAACACGTGGAGTCATCATGGAGTGCTACAGCCTACCACCCTCTTTTAGAACACGTGACGTCATCATGGAGTGCTATAGCCTACCACCCTCTCTTAGAACACGTGACGTCATCATGGAGTGCTACAGCCTACCACCCTCTTTTAGAACACGTGGAGCCATCATGGAGTGCTACAGCCTACCACCCTCTCTTAGAACACGTGACGTCATCATGGAGTGCTATAGCCTACCACCCTCTCTTAGAACACGTGACGTCATCATGGAGTGCTACAGCCTACCACCCTCTTTTAGAACACGTGACGTCATCATGGAGTGCTATAGCCTACCACCCTCTCTTAGAACACGTGACGTCATCATGGAGTGCTACAGCCTACCACCCTCTTTTAGAACACGTGACGTCATCATGGAGTGCTATAGCCTACCACCCTCTCTTAGAACACGTGACGTCATCATGGAGTGCTACAGCCTACCACCCTCTTTTAGAACACGTGACGTCATCATGGAGTGCTATAGCCTACCACCCTCTCTTAGAACACGTGACGTCATCATGGAGTGCTACAGCCTACCACCCTCTCTTAGAACACGTGACGTCATCATGGAGTGCTATAGCCTACCACCCTCTCTTAGAACACGTGGAGTCATCATGGAGTGCTACAGCCTACCACCCTCTCTTAGAACACGTGACGTCATCATGGAGTGCTATAGCCTACCACCCTCTCTTAGAACACGTGGAGTCATCATGGAGTGCTACAGCCTACCACCCTCTCTTAGAACACGTGACGTCATCATGGAGTGCTATAGCCTACCACCCTCTCTTAGAACACGTGGAGTCATCATGGAGTGCTACAGCCTACCACCCTCTCTTAGAACACGTGACGTCATCATGGAGTGCTATAGCCTACCACCCTCTCTTAGAACACGTGGAGTCATCATGGAGTGCTACAGCCTACCACCCTCTCTTAGAACACGTGACGTCATCATGGAGTGCTATAGCCTACCACCCTCTCTTAGAACACGTGGAGTCATCATGGAGTGCTACAGCCTACCACCCTCTCTTAGAACACGTGACGTCATCATGGAGTGCTATAGCCTACCACCCTCTCTTAGAACACGTGGAGTCATCATGGAGTGCTACAGCCTACCACCCTCTCTTAGAACACGTGACGTCATCATGGAGTGCTATAGCCTACCACCCTCTCTTAGAACACGTGGAGTCATCATGGAGTGCTACAGCCTACCACCCTCTCTTAGAACACGTGACGTCATCATGGAGTGCTATAGCCTACCACCCTCTCTTAGAACACGTGGAGTCATCATGGAGTGCTACAGCCTACCACCCTCTCTTAGAACACGTGACGTCATCATGGAGTGCTATAGCCTACCACCCTCTCTTAGAACACGTGGAGTCATCATGGAGTGCTACAGCCTACCACCCTCTCTTAGAACACGTGACGTCATCATGGAGTGCTATAGCCTACCACCCTCTCTTAGAACACGTGGAGTCATCATGGAGTGCTACAGCCTACCACCGTATTCTAGAACATTTGCCTTCATTGTGGAGTGCTATGATAGAACATGTGACGAAATTATGGAGTGTTGGGACAGAACATCTGACATCATTATGGAGTATTGGGAGTTCTTTCCAAACGGTATATAATTTGAAGCATAATTGCTACCTGGTATTAGACATTTTCTAAAGTATATTTACTACAAAGATTCAGATTAAATAGATGCTACTTCCTGCACGAATCCAACTTTGCTATTAGATGAACCTCCTGAACTTAGTTTATTTATTTATATCTTCTCCTATCACGCACATCCACACATTTTATCATATCTTTCTTCTAAACTATTAAAGTTATAGAGAGTGGAGGTGGAACTGGAATAAATTTGCCCCCTCTCTACATATTTCACTTCAGTCTGATATTCTCGAATAAGTTGAAATATGACCTTGCAACATACTCAATTTATTTCCTAGAGACATCCAATTCTTAAATATTTTCTGGGGGAGAGGCCCCAGAACCTCCTTTGTTTTGGGGTATCAAGGCCCCTCAAAAAAACGCTCATAGTTCACCCTTCCAAACAATAACCCCCCGACCTTCCTCCAAGCAATAAACTGTTGAACGATCACCATCTTGTTCCCGCCAAACATAGCCTCCATACAATCATATTTTGAATGATCATCTTGTTCTACCCAAACATAGCCTTCAAACAACCATATTTTGAACGACCACCATCTTGCTCTAGCCAAACATAACTTCCAAGAAATCATCTTTTGAACGACAACCATCTTGTTCCCATCAAACATAACCTCACAATATCTTATAACAACATCTTTATTTTTAATTCTTGTACTAATATTTACAAGATTCAACAAAACACACGCTCCTATTTGTTGAACCATATGATAAATTGTATAAGGGTGATTCATTAATCATGCATCGCTTTTTTCTAACTTTTTTTAAACCCTCCCCTCCATGTAACACTAACACGTATCCACTAAGCATTCCCTCCTCCCCGCCAACCTGTGTTGCGTAACTTTTCACATCAAGCATAAATGTCATTATTTCATAGCGAAGCTTTTCCACACGAAAAGAAAGGACTCAGATTTAATACTACTCAAAATACATTTTAAATCCTGAGTATAATTTTTTTATACTATAACAATAATAATTTATTATTTAAGAACGATAATAAAAATAGTTTTCAACACTATAATTCAAGTATCAGATCTGTGTCACGAGACACTGTGAAGTACCCACCCTCCCCCTGTGTAAGAATTAGAGTTCCCCCCATGTAACCATATATACATTAGAGCTCACACCATGTAACCATATATACATTAGAGCTCACCCCAATTTAACCATATATACATTAGAGCTCACACCATGTAACCATATATACATTAGAGTTCCCCCAATGTGACCGTATATACATTAGAACTCGCCCCAATGTAACCATATATACATTAGAGCTCACCCCAATGTAACTATATATACATTAGAGCTCACACCATGTAACCATATATACATTAGAGCTCACACCATGTAACCATATATACATTAGAGCTCACCCCAATGTAACTATATATACATTAGAGCTCACCCCAATGTAACCATATATACATTAGAGCTCACCCCAATGTAACCATATATACATTAGAGCTCACCCCCATGTAACCATATGTACATTAGAGCTCACCCCATGTAACCATATATACATTAGAGTTCTCCCCATGTAGCCATATGTGCATTAGAGCTCACCTCCATGTAACCTTATATACATAAGAGTTCACCCCCATATAATGATATATACATTAAAGCTCACCCCCATGTAACCATATATACATTAGAGTTCTCCCCATGTAGCCATATGTACATTAGAGCTCACCTCCATGTAACCTTATATACATTAGAGTTCACCCCCATATAATGATATATACATTAAAGCTCACCCCCATGTAACCATATGTACATTAGAGCTCACCCCATGTAACCATATATACATTAGAGCTCACCCCCATGTAACCATATATACATTAGAGTTCACCCCAATATATACATTAGAGCTCACCCCCATGTAACCATATGTACATTAGAGCTCACCCCATGTAACCATATATACATTAGAGTTCTCCCCGTGTAGCCATATGTACATTAGAGCTCACCTCCATGTAACCTTATATACATTAGAGTTCACCCCCATATAATCATATATACATTAAAGCTCACCCCCATGTAACCATATATACATTAAAGCTCACCCCTATGTAACCATATATACATTAGAGTTCACCCCAATGTAACCATATATACATTAGAGATCACCCCCATGTAACCATATATATATTAGAGCTCACCCCCATGTAACCATATATACATTAGAGCTCAACCCCCATGTAACCATATATACATTAGAGCTCACCCCCATGTAACCATATGTACATTAGAGATCACCCCAATGTAACCATATATACATTAGAGCTCACCCCCATGTAACCATATGTACATTAGAGCTCACCCCATGTAACCATATATACATTAGCGCTCACCCTCATGTAACCATATATACATTAGCGCTCACCCCCATATAACCATATGTACATTAGCGCTCACCCCCATGTAACCATATGTACATTAAAGTTCTCCCATGGAACACAATGTAGACATTAGAGCTCCCCCTATGATCATGTAACATGTTCACATCAAATCTCCCCCATGGAACACAATGTAGACATTAGTGCTCCCCCTATGATCATGTGACATGTTCACATCAAATCTCCCCCATGGAACACCATGTAGACATTAAATCTCCCCCATGTAACACAATGTAGACATTAGAGCTCCCTCCTAGCCCCCTCTAAAGACAGTTACGATGTTCATGGGTGACTGAATAGCGGTACAGTATCTTCCAGGGAAATGAAGTATCTCTCACCTCCTCATATGGATTGGACTGTGGATGTAAGTCTTTGTACACTTCACACTCGTAGCAAGGGGCGCGCTGTCCGAGGGCCCACTCCAACTCGGGCATCACTGACAGCATCACTAGGGCTGCCGCCATCACTGCCTCCATCCTGGACAATAAACACATAATTACTCTAATGGGTGAGGAATTGGAAGGTTATAATAAAAGGAAATGTAACCACATTGGGTTGAGGGAGAATGTAAAACCATTTTAGGAAAACCACCCTTACTACACCCAACCAAGATTCGAACCTCAATCTTCCCGCTATCGGCAGTCTACTCTACTGCGAGAGTAGCGTGTTAGACCACGCGGACATCGAAGTGGATCGCGTTACAATATAAACTTCAACTTTAAAATTAATACAAAAAATATTATTTAATAGAAACCTCTTGAATGTAAAAATCCACATTTAACTTATGTTAAAGGGTGAATGTGTGGAGGGGGCGCTATTATTAGAAAGTTTTCATGTCACATAGAAAAGGGCTTGAGCTCTCTTAAGAGAGATTTTTGTTTTATTTGAGGTGTTTAACGTTCACTTTTTAAACCAACTGTTTATAGCAGCTCAGGAGAATTTCTATGGGCGAGAGTTGAAAAGCCTACGAATTTTATCGGGGAAGGTATTTTCACAAACCTCCCATGGTTTTTTACGTGTCACAATCAACATAGTACCGAAGGCTTCCCCTACCCTCCGAAGGAAGTTGTGCTACGAATTTATATAGCCCAAGGAAAATACGTTGACCCCGGTTTGAACTCACGAACATCAAGTCTCGAGGGGAGCACTTTACGCCAAGACCACCCAGGTTGACTAGATCTTCACTAAAAAACAACAAGCAAAGCGTATTAAATGTCGCTGAATTATATTACAAACTATAAGATTCCGAGAAGCAATAAAGTTGATTGACTAGGGCGTTTATTTTCCTGGATACAACAATGTATTTAAAACAATATTTAAAAAGATAAATACAACGTGTTAAATATATATTAATAAAATACAACTATGAAATTAAAAGTACTGGAGGTTAAATAGGGAAAGTCCCATTTTAATTCTAGCTAATACTGCCATCTGTTAGAAAACCATGATACCTTTATAATGTATTATTATTATTATTATTATTATTATTATTATTATTATTATTAGCTCCACGTCTTACTACCCGTTCGGGTTATACGCACTTTATAATGTACTTTAAATTATGGTTAAAAGAGGTCTTAGTCATATTTTAATTAATTTAAAAGGTATTTTCTGGGGTCCTTATAGGGGTTGAGATATAAAAGTTGTCATGGAAAATGTGTGTGATGTGTCTTTACAACTGTTTCCCTTAAACAGCAATATTAAACAATACTACAGACTGAATATTACAAATTATATCTAATAATAATTATTTGTAAATACTGGTTTCTAACCTCACACGCTATCGTAATGTTTCTGACATGTGTGGCCATGGGACTAATATAATGCGGCTGAGTCCGTGAAGATAGGGTAGCGAGGGGGGTGAGGGGGTAATCAATATCTCGTGCCAAGGTGAGGTAGTTTTGGCGAGTCACGCTATCAGTGGTTTCCATGACAACCGAACAGACATGACTCACGCGACTACAGACAAAGCTTCAAATAGGCACAAAGCATTCAAAACTTGAGTGTAACAAAATTGGAATATTAATTGTTTTATTTTAAAACAATCAGGAAAGGATGTTTATCTTATTTTATTTTTATTGTGTTTTACTGTAAATAGCCCGTTTAAAATTAAGGTTCTTAATGAGATGGTTTATGAATTATATACTGTAGTCATAATACTCGGACTAGTGCCAAGTACTTAAAATATTACTTATAGTGCCAAGTTACTTAAAATACTACTTATAACAGAGCCAAGTTACTTAAAATAATACTTAGGACAGTGTCAAGTTAGTTAAAATAATACTTAGAACAATGCCAAGTTACTTAAAATAATATTCAGTAAAGTGCCAGATTACTTAAAATACTACTTTGAACAATGCCAGGTTACTTAAAATAATACTTAAGACAATGGTAGCTGGTTTAAATAATACTTAGAACAATGCCATGTTACTTAAAATTACTTATAGCAATTCCAGATTGTTAAATACTACTTATACCAATGCCAGGTTGTTAAAATACTACTTATGCCCATGCTAGGTTGTTAAAATACCACTTTAGACAATGACAGGTTACTTAAAAATTAAATTTAGGCAATATTCACACGTCTTTTGCATTTGGTACGTACACCCCAATGAACATTACTGTATTACATGTAGTACTACATCTAGCTCACGGGGTAAGTAGTTTAAATGAATATTTAAAATGCCTCCTGTATTAGATAATAATACACCCCGCAACACACTCCTGTATGAAATGTAGTATTATATCTAGCTCACGGGGTCAGTAGTTTAAATGAATATTTACCATGTATCCTGTATTTGATGATAATACATCCCGCAATACATTCTTGTATGAAATATAGTATTATATCTAGCTCACGGGGTCAGTAGTTTAAATGAATATTTACAATGTATCCTGCATTTGATGATAATACATCACGCAACACATTCTTGTATGAAATATAGTATTATATCTAGTTCACGAGGTCGGTAGTTTAAATGAATATTTACAATGTATCCTGTATTAGATTATAATACACCCCGCAACACACTCCTGTATGAAATGTAGTATTATATTTAGCTTACGAGGTCATTATTTTAAATGAATATTTACAATGTATCTTGTATTAGATGATAATACACCCCGCAACACACTACTGTATGAAATATAGTATTATATCTAGCTCACGGCGTTTGTAGTTTAAATGGATATTTACAATTTATCCTGTATTTGATGATAATACACCCTGCAACACACTCCTGTATGAAATATAGTATTATATCTAGCCCATGGCGTCGGTAGTTTAACTGAATATTTACAATGTATCCTGTATTTGATAATACATCTCGCAACACACTCTTGTGTGAAATATAGTATTATATCTAATGTAGTATTATATCTAGCTCACGGGGTCAGTAGTTTAACTGAATATTTACAATGCCTCCTGTATTTGATGATAATACACCCCGCAACACACTCCTGTATGAAATATAGTATTAGCTACCTTGGGTTAAATTTAAAGACTATCGGTTCATTCCAACATTCTAAAATGTATTAGAATATCTAAATACTCTCCATCATTTAAAGTAAACATTAAACTGGCCCTAGAAGCTAAGTGGACGCCATAAGAAGCGTTCACTTTGTTTGAGTGAAGTCAGTTGACGGTGTATGTTGGCGGAGGGAGGTGGGAAAGCCATTCAAACTTCAAGGGGGAGACTAAACTTAGGAGCGAACATTTGGAAGTTCTACGCGTATCTTCTAAGGATGAGTGAAGACCGTATCAAAGTTTAGGTGACAAACTTTATATCTTTGTAGGAGCGGAGCGGCTTTTGTTAGAAAAAAAACCAGAACGGCTATGATAGCATGGGCTAATGACGTCATTTGTTTGGAGGTAGCACTGCTGAATTTTTACATTACTGGCAGTAGCGACGTTGACTTGTGACATTACTGGCATAAAAACAGCTGACTAGTAACATTACTGGCAGTAGCACTGCTGACTTGTAACATTACTGGCAGTAGCACAGCTGACTAGTAACATTACTGGCAGTAACACCCAAGCCCATCAGGTGTTCAAACTTAGCCCAATCTTTTAGTTATACTCGACTTCAGTGACGGTGAAACCTTATTTGTAAAGGAAGGTAAATTAGCTTAAATAAAAAGAGGTTTTGAGGGGCTCTTACCAAAAAAGATAGAATGAACCCTTGGTGAGTGTTTGAAAATAGGATACTCCTGAGATTATTTGAGGTGGCCCTCACCTAATTTTTTTTAAAGATTATACTTCTGTATAATCTATTTGGAGTGGTCCATATCCGAAAATGTTTTGAAATTTTAATGTTCCTATACGCTATTTATAGGGGTATAGGTGACCTGGCGGTCTAGGGGTAAGGTGTGAGACTTCAATGCTGGCGGCCGGGGTTCAATCCTCGGTCCCGGCAAAGATTTATCTGATAACCAAACCCTTCCTTCACCTCTGACAAGACATCTTGTGAATGTGAGGAATGCCAGGCCTCCACCGTGGTTCGGATTCCACGTTACACTGTAGGTCCTCCATTTCATCTCACAATCACCCTACCATTACACATGAGCGTAAGTGCGTATAACCCGAACGGGTAGTAAGACGCGGTGCTAATAATAATAATAATAATAATGCACTCCATGAAGCATCCAAACGCTTTCAAACGAAGAACAAAGCTGTACTGAGCCAATGAAGATACCATTGAGACTAATGTCAGTAAGTTCCTTCGGGGGAGTCCCCAGCTAATGGACTGGCCGTACACCATTCCTTGATATGGATGTTAATTTATTGCCTACCATTAATGTTAAATATCATTTTATATACTACCATTTTTTTTTAAATTTGATATTCTGGATATTTGGTGCCAAGAGCTGGGTGTCCCGGAAATGGTACCACAGTACCAACACTACCACCCTCGTGGCGGACCTAGGAATAGCGGTAGATTGTAACACTACTGGCAGTAGCAGTGGTAACTTTACACGTTTTTAGTAGTAACGCAGATGACGTGTGACATATGACATATCAGTATACTGACGTTAATAATCATCTTATAATATTATAAGGGTATATAAGTACAATAGAGAGCTAGTACTCAACTTGTATGTTATACCGGGATGTATCAGTACAATATAGAGCTAGTACTCACATTGTATGTTATACTGGGATGTATCAGTACAATAGAGAGCTAGTAATCACTTTGTAATGCTATACCAGGATGTATCAGTACAGTAGAGAGCTAGTACTCACCTTGTATGTTATACCGGGATGTATCAGTACAATAGAGAGCTAGTACTCACCTTGTATGTTATACCGGGATGTATCAGTACAATATAGAGCTAGTACTCACATTGTATGTTATACTGGGATGTATCAGTACAATAGAGAGATAGTAATCACCTTGTAATGCTATACCAGGATGTATAAGTACAATAGAGAGCTAGTACTCACCTTGTATGTTATAACGGGATGTATCAGTACAATATAGAGCTAGTACTCACCTTGTATGTTATACTGGGATGTATCAGTACAATAGAGAGCTAGTACTCACCTTGTAATGTTATACCAGAATGTATCAGTACAGTAGAGAGCTAGTACTCACCTTGTATGCTATACCGGGATGTATCAGTACAATAGAGAGCTAGTACTCACCTTGTATTCTATACCAGGATGTATCAGTACAATAGAGAGCTAGTACTCACCTTGTATGTTACACCGGGATGTATCAGTAAAATATAGAGCTAGTACTCACATTGTATGTTATACCGGGATGTATCAGTACAATAGAGAGCTAGTACTCACATTGTATGTTATACCAGGATGTATCAGTACAATAGAGAGCTAGTACTCAATTGTAATGTTATACCAGGATGTATTAGTACAATAGAGAGCTAGTACTCAATTGTAATGTTATACCGGGATATATCAGTACAATATAGAGCTAGTACACACCTTGTATGTTATACTGGTATGTATCAGTACAATAGAGAGCTAGTACTCAACTTGTATGTTATATTGGTATGTATCAGTACAATAGAGAGCTAGTACTCAACTTGTATGTTATACTGGGATGTATCAGTATAATAGAGAGCTAGTAGTCACCTTGTAATGTTATACCGGGATGTATCAGTACAATAGAGAGCTAGTACTCACCTTATAATGTTATACTGGGATGTATCAGTACAATATAGAGCTAGTACTCACCTTATAATGTTATACCAGGATGTATCAGTACAACAGAGAGCTAGTACTCACCTTGTAATGTTATACCGGGATGTATCAGTACAATAGAGAGCTAGTACTCACCTTGTAATGTTATACCAGGATGTATCAGTACAATAGAAAGCTAGTACTCACCTTGTAATGTTATACCAGGATGTATCAGTACAATAGAGAGCTAGTACTCACCTTATATGCTCTACTGGGCTATATCGGTATCACTGCCAGTTTCGAGGTTTAGGAACGAGAGTCCTTGTGAGGCAGACGTCCGTCATAGCAAGAAGGCATCGCGACGTATGTTCACTGCACAAGGCCTACACACATTGCCCGACGCTGCCTCGGCGCCTGCGCTTCCCTCTCCCACCCTCCACCCTCTTCACCGCCTCCCCCACCCTCCCGGCCCTTCAATTGATGCTTCTATCCCGCCTGATGAACTTTATTAAGCTTAATTCACAAGTTCCCCGAAATTTGAGAGTAGAATCCGCTACAGTGGCGTGGCAATTAACAATGTATGTTTTTACTGTTGGTTTTTTAGCACCGAGTCTTACTACCCACTCGCCGATGTATAATTACGCTATTGGTTTTTAAAGATTAAGGAGTTTATAGTGATAGGTGTACCCACATTTGTGTGAAGGGAGAGTGGAAAACTATTTTGGAAAAACCACCCTCAATACACCCGGCTGAAATTAAGGATTTCGGGGAAAATATAGAAAGTTAAAAAATATTTTACACATTATAAGTTAAAGATATTGTAGGTGATTTATATTTGTCAGACGAGACAATATTTGGGTCAGGTCGCTTTTACTGCATTCTAGAATCTTGCTAAATTCTGGAACTAACACGAAGTATCGAAACCGACTTGTTGCAGCTCCAAACATGCGAATACAACTGGCAACAATTAAACCGGATGTAAGAAGAATTAAAAAAAATACATCCTGCACATTAAAATGATGGATGTTGACATGTTTAGTATTTTTTTAATAATAGTAATAAACAAAAACCATGATACCATAGTAATTTAAATAGGAGTAAAACAGGTTTCCTACAGTATTTGTAAAACAAAATCTCTATAACTATTTTCCCGATTTTTCTGACCAACCTTTTATAAAATTTCCATTATAACTTTACGGTACCATGCATGTGAAAATATTAATTTAATTACATTTATTTCAGCCTCCTTCTCCTCCTCTACAGCCGGCCTTGCCTCACCTCTCATGGAAGAATAAGAAAGCAGACGTCTTGCCAATCAGTTCAGGGGAAATGATGGAAAAATAGTAAAATATATCTAACCCTATCAAAAAGTTGTAACAAACTTGATTCACTTTGGTATCACGTGCAGAAATACGTACCAAATAACAGGCCACTAAGAATATACTAAAAAGTTTGGTATCATTACGGTTTTAACCTGTATATATCTTGAACTGAATATCTCACAACAGAAGGAGCTGTCCCTTTCATATTATTCATGTTTCAACTCTCTATTTTTACTAAAATTATCACTATAGGCATACAATAAGAAACTATGCTATATTTAATAAAGTGAAGTTTGTTTCTTCTTCAGTTCTTGCAACCCCACTTCTATTGCTTTTAGTTTCTCTTCAGTTGCCATCTTTCTCTCTCTCTCTCTTCTAAATCTTTAACTTGTATATCTAATTTACTATTTTCTGACTTCTTCTTTTTTTCTTCACTTATTTCTTGCTTCTTCATTTCCAAGTATTAATGGTAGCATTTCCGAGCACCTCTCGCGTAATCCAACATCTTTATGCTAATGTGTATGTTTTTAATCCCTCCTGCTTCTTGTATCTCATCATGAATGTGACGCTGCGCAGTGACTGTCTTTTCACACATATTCTCGGCCAGTAAAGATTTATTGAATGAAAAACCACCTTCAACAGTTGCATTCCCATGCGACAAGACAAGGCAAATCTTTATTACTTCCCAAAGATGTTTAGTTTGAATCTCCTATTAGAAAGCTACCATAAATAGTGTCAAGTCCTACTTCATCATTAAACAGATCAAAAGGACGGAATATTTCTTGAAGCTGAGATTTTTTGAGGTTGAAAAAATGCAAGTATTCTTTCTTGGCATTTTCAGACAGAACATAATTTATGATTTTGGCATGGTTGAGTTCCTCCAAAAGAAAAGAAAATATCTTCTGGCCCAGTTGAGGTGAATGTTAAATAACACAAGGATCCAATGAAGACCAACCTCTCACAGCTTTCTATTTTAAGGACTTTCTTGTAGTTTTGCAATTATGGCAGTTAACAAACTGTGGCACTCGTGTATGAATTATAGTTTTTGTCTTTCTGTTACTGTGATTGCAGTTTCTCCTAACAAACGTTTTGTTGCAAATCTTATATCAATATTTTTGCTTAGGATCAAATTTTCTGATTTGTTTTGTATCGATAGACTTTGGACCCAGGTACTTCATCAGATAAGGTTTCACGCAACGGTTAATAAGGTATCTTAGAATTTTATACACGGCTTCAAAAAGATACGGAGTAATTGGTTTTGATATCTGGAACCGTTGCAGAAAAGGCTGACCTTCATCTGTAATTGTCTTGCAGAAAGATAGTTTACACTTCAGAAATGGATCACAGGCTGCTCTTTTCAGTGTCTCTACAGGTTTTGTTTTAAGAAGTTTTGCTTCTTTGAGAAACTTAACAACGTGGTCCCAAATTTGTAATGCCCTTTGAAAGTACTTTGCATTATCTAACCACAGCACACCACGGAATTTTAAAGGAAAAGTTGTACACCCTGTCAACTGGGTAAACAATGCTCGACGAGCTGGAGAGTCAGTGAACAGGTAGTACATGCGACTCAATAAGCAATTTATATCCCAATAAACAGATTCCACTCCTGTTCTCATGAACAACATGAAGCCCACACATTTCCAGATTCAGCAAACTACATGCTTCATTGTGTGACAGATTTGATGTGTTCCTGAAGAAGTGTTATAAACTTTGAATTGACATTCGGGCCATCCATTGACACGACTGGCGACTTTATGACTTTACTTCTCCCAGAATCTGATTACAATGTCCATTTGTCCTCTTTGAATAACTCTATTCAACGCTTCATCAAAACAAATTACAAAGTTGTTGCATGATTTTATGAAGTCCAGTAAATTGTTCTGAAAGAATGGATCCAAGCCATGTGCAATTAAATATGCAGCCTTGCCCCCACCAAGAGTAAAGGCTCTGGCAATTGAACACTTGGGAAACATCAACTGAAAAATTTTACTTAAATTATTACACGAATAGAAAGACTTTTTTTTTGTCAACAATTTGCATAGCCCAAATGACTCCCGCCTTAGTTATATCATCTTTTATAACAAGAGTGTTATGGTTTCTTCGAGGCACTACACTACTTTCACTTTTGGCAACAACTTCCTTCTGCGGCTTTACAATTTCCGATGAAATAATAAAACTATTCAAGCAACAAGAATGTCTTTGTGTGCCAGGGATTCTGTTGAAAGCTGGGAGCTCGATGAGCGTGAAATACTTGACTTTTTTTGAGAAAAAAGTCGACAAAGAGCGTTGATTTGTCAAAGTTTCAAGAGTTTTGATATGAGTTGGTCCTTTTGCATGAGAAGCAAATGCTTGCTTTCCCATTTTACGTAAGTTTATAATTTTTTTTGATCACTTTACAAAACGCCTGCAACTTATTATTTTCAACACCACTGATCCAGTATGAGAATTCAGGAAAATGATCTCGGCTTAGCCAGAGCTGGCTAAAAACTGTTTTTTTTTTGTTAGACATTGCTGGTGTAGCCTAATCAGTCCTAAAGCACTGTATCTAACTAAACGACGCCAAACCTTGAACAAGAACAAAAACAATGGATCACTAAAGTTAATAGAACTGTCATGTGCAAGCCAGGATATCTTTGTGTTCACCTTCTGAAAGAAAATGCTACCAAATCTTGTGTTACGGCCAGTTTGAGCATGGTAAGTAGTGCCCCTTAGCTTTCTTCAATGGGGCAGTGGCTTATGGCGCAGTAAATACGAAATATATTTTCGGTGGGTTTTTTTCTAAGTGTGACATGAATTGTCATTTCCCTGACCTTTTTAAAGCTTCTCTTTTTTCCCCTTGACTTTTCAGACTGTAGGGACCCTATAAAACCTTATCATTTTGTTCCATGACAGGCTACATTTATTTACAAGACTTAAAAGAGGACAAAACGAGTAGTTGCCTTCCCCATGGAAAAATGGAAATTTCGATTTAAATGTATTTGACCTTGAATTAAGAAAATATTTCTCCTGTGGCACATTGTTTTTATCTATTAAGCTAAAAAATATTCAAGGGGTTTTGTTATGCTGTACGAAATATAAAAGGGTTCCATGGCTAAATTTTATTGGAAAATGCTGCTTTAGAGTAAATATAATTATAGCAAATAGTAAAGTTAGAGATGGTTAATTTGATAAAAACATATAGGCCTACCTTCTTCCAATCTTATTTGTGAAGGTGCTAAACAAATACCATATTAGTGAAATCAGTGGTGCCTGACCGGGGATGAATTTTACCAATTCCCCCCCAAATTGAGAGGGTGAGTATTATTTTTACCCCCTCCCTCTCCCCCCAAATAATATAATAAAACTTTTAGATAATGTAAAGATCTTGTTGAGGCGAGAGAGAATGTTCACACTAAGTTTACCGAGCAAAAACAAAATGTGCTTGGAGCACACACTGAAGAGATTTTGAAAACTCTGATAGTGATATCAGCTACATCAACTTCTGCTTGGACGCATAAAAAACTATATCCGCTCCATGGTGAGGTAACCCAGACTAAATCACCTGTGTCTGCTTAAGGCATACCCTGAAAGGCTCAATAAACTTGAAATTGCAAAACAAGTTAGTGGTTTTATAGCTAGTAACAAATATAGGGCAAAGGTGTTTGGAAATCCACTTTAACTTTTAGTGTTTCATAATTTTTAGTTGAGCCACATCAGATTTAAAAAAAAAATTGTTTTGTGTGTATTTATTCTAACGTTTGGCATGCCTAAAGTAAATGAGAAAAATGCACAATGGGGCCTGGTCTTTTTTTAATCCCAAAGATGTATTCCCCTATAACAGCACATGATTATATTTACACCCCTTACCCCCACCCCAAATAAAAGCGTTCCTGCGCCAATGAGTAAAATAAACAGATTACAGTAGAACCTCGACAACCCAAACTAATTGGGACTGGGGGTGATTTGTATTATCATTTTGTTCGGATTAGCAAGTGTGTATTTTATTTTATAAACAAGACAAATAGTTTACTTACAACAAGGTTACGGCTGTCTCCATCCAAGTGACACGTAGAGTGTAGATGTCGCAGTGGGCTCACGCGATTTGTTCGCTACACATTAATTTTAAATAGCGTTGCTTCCTGTTTTCTACATTTCATACATCTGTATTTTGGCATATTTTACTTAAGCTGCATTTCGATTACAAGATTCGAACTATCAAGGTCCCACTGTATTCATTGAACTTTGAATATTTTAAAATTTTATTCAATGTTGATCAAATCCATGGAGCAATAAATAGTCATCCCACAAATATTACAATACTATTTATCTGTATCAGTCCTCCATTTGTTTAGTATTTATTTCTTTATTTTAATAGTTTTTTGTTTAAATTTGAATTTTATTTATTTTAAAATAAGTAATTTATGTTAGGTTAGTACATGTGCAAAATTATGTTTTCCCGTGGGCTTTTGTGCACAGTTCAAAAGTGTTATTGTCAGATGATAAGACGTTTGTCAACAGCGTAATTTCATTTCACTATTTCTCTCGTTTTCGCAGAGAATGTTTTGGTGACCCTCTCTCTAATGTAACTTCTTAATTAATTAGATGTGTTAATTGAAGAACAGTCTTAGTGTATAATACTCCATCCAGTTTATCATTCCATGATGATCCCAAATAGGCCTATTTTAGATCATAATTTTCTAGTATTCATCACATATATCAGTAAATTGTAAATATAGTTTATCCCTTAAGGTAGTTATGTAGGGAATGGAGAAAAGACCAGTGTTTTTGCAGTTTTTATAGCAAAACATTTTTCTGGCCAAAATAAATAAAATATTCCTCTGGTAGCAACGTTTAGTTTAATTCTCTTCTCATGGTGATATTAACAGTATTTTAATACCTGCGAAGAGCATAGTGGCATTAGATGAGAAACTTTTTAAATGAAGAGGAAAAGTTATCATTAAATTCGAGGACACCCTTGAAAGATATTCAACAACTTTTGATATCGCCGTGGGAAGTAAATTAAACTAAACGTTGCTGCTGGAGCAATATTTTATTTATTTTGGACAAAGATATGTTTTTTTTATAAAACGTGCAAAGCCACTGGCTTTCTCTCGCGCCCCCTTCCACCTCACCTTAATCAACAAGCACCAATGCTAAGCCCTGATTTTTATATGAAGTCTCCTTTCGACCACTACGATTGAAAGTCACTCAAATTTGGCATTTTAGAAATGTGTTTTATTTGATTTATTAATTATAAAGTTTATCTAGAAATGAATAATTTCTTTTGGATTACTATATAGTTTCTCCTCACATTATTAATTAAATCAACCAAGAATTAAAATACAATTATTGTAATATTTTTATCATACGCCATTGTGGCAACATGAGTTTCCAGTTTTCAAATAATGAGATTCCTATGAAAATCATACTGTACTTGCCTGTATCTGCCTCCAATGGACCACTTCTTGGTAGGATGACCAAAGTTATAGGTTTATCACTCAAAAATATCCAGCTTACAATTCTTCACAGAAAAAAAAAGGTTGGTTGATGTAGAGGGGTAAATGCATTTTATCACACTCATAGATACCATGAGTATTTTTCAGAGAAAGTTATTTTAAGCAACAAATTTCGCACTTTCAATACCTTGTCATAAAACTGATCACACTTCCATTTACAATATTGTCCACACTATGCTACAAGAAAGATGCATGTGATATGCAAGAGTTATCAACACACAATTTTTTTTCTTCTCTCTGAATAATTCAGTGTCTTATAGTTACACTATTTATTCAATGGCCAATGAATTGTTGATCTCGATCGATGCACCTGTACCAATTATTGCACAAACTACAGTAGCCCCATGGCTTCTTTGGTGCTGACTGACAGCTTTAAAAAGCTACCAGACCAAATTATGTATCCCTAAGCCGAACCATATGATCTGCAAAAACATGTGTTTAGCAACTGTCACTTCTGACAGTCAAAATTTAGGTATATACCTAAATTTTGCCTGTCAGAAGTCAGCTGTGAGCTGTCAGTCAGGACCAAAGAAGCCATGAAGCTACTGTACTAGTACCTACAATAGCAGCCATTGATGCAAACTTGATTATAGTTTAGGATTGATCAATATTTAGGCATATTTTAAGTAAAATGAATTAGTACCTAATGGCTTGTAAATATATAAGACAGTGTAGGAATACTGTACAATAATGTAAAGTAATTGATAGTGAAGGAAGCGAATTTGAAAGGATAGTTAGGTTAGGCCTGGATAGAAAAACACACTTCTCTTCTAAAACTATTGCACTATATTACACTTCACACTTGGTTGAATTTTCAGAGATGTTCCTTTATCATTAGAAGAGACACATTAAAACACATACTTCTATAGCCTATCTTTGTTTGTTTTCAATGTGTCTATTAGAAGAGACACATTAAAACACATACTTCTATAGCCTATCTTTGTTTGTTTTCAATGTGTCTATTAGAAGAGACACATTAAAACACATACTTCTATAGCCTATCTTTGTTGGTTTTCAATGTGTCTATTAGAAGAGACACATTAAAACACATACTTCTATAGCCTATCTTTGTTGGTTTTCAATGTGTCTATTAGAAGAGACACATTAAAACACATACTTCTATATGCCTATCTTTGTTGGTTTTCAATGTGTCTATGCCAAAGAAAATGATGGAGATGAGGTATGAGAGAAAAGGACCAAAAGAGAGGCTAAGAAAGAGATGGGAAGAGCAAATAACAGAAAGTGTGCAAGTGAAAGGAGAAGGATGGAAGTAATTAAAGGAGGATGAATGATGGCTGGATAGAGGAAGATGGAGTCATTTTACTATGTTACTATATATTGATATGTTTTGATAGCATTTTAAAATTATAGCTTAAAACTTTGTAAAAACAGGTATCACTAAATTTCGATGTGTCTATGCATTATACTAGGGGGAATGTATTTCATGAATATTTTGTACAATAAAAGTGAAATAATTTTTTGACAAGAGTTTAATTTACGAATACATTATACATTATACTACAATAAAAAGTATCATTGAAATGAAATGTCTAGGAGCACAAGTTGTGTCCGAGGAGGTTCGCTTAGTGGTGTTTCACTCTCAATGACTAAGCGTTAGGAGTTTGCGAAAGTCCACTTTTTCAATGTGAAGCAAAGTCCAATCAAATAATACGCCATATTCCCGAAGCTGAATCGAAGTTTGAATATTAAAAAAATAAGATAAAAATATTTTTCTTTGCATAAATATGTAAAGTTAGGTATTAGATATAATTTACAGAATCCGATATACCAAAAGTAATTTTTCTGTTCTTAAAATGATAAATTAAGTTATTTTCACAAAATGTAATATAATTATTTCAGATTTTTTTTACATTAACTAACCCTAATTTGTGATGGAAATAACAGTTAAAAACTTCAAAACAAATAAACACAAATTCGTGTTTTAGCTTTGATTATACATTTTTGGTGAAGCTTGATAAATGGTGAATCTGGAATTTTACTCTCAAATAAAAGTGAACACATATTCAAAACAAAGTCAAAGTTTTCAAAGCTTCGCACACCCCTACTAAGTGAGCAATTATTAACAAACAAAAATTACAAATTCTTGTGTTCAGTTTGTTTAAGTCTTACTTTAGAAATTATTTGTAAAATCATTTCAATCAAACTTGAGACTGAAAGAGAATAATTTGTAGTTTTGGCTTGATTTGTTCATCTGCTGACATAATGTGTGGCTTTGGCTGGATGTGTCCTTGAACTATTTCATCTGACAACAAGATTCAAAGCTTTGGCTGGATTTGCTCACCCCCAAACTTTTCCATCTACCGACAAAACATGAAGCTTTGGCTGGATTTGTCCCCCTTTGAAATACTTCATCTGATGACAATACTTATAGTTTTGGTTGTATTTGTTCATCTGATGACAAATCAAAGCTTTGGCTGAATTTGCCCACCCCTGAACTTTTCCATCTACCGACAAAACATGAAGCTTTGGCTGGATTTGTCCCCCTTTGAAATACTTCATCTGAAGACAAAACTTATAGTTTTGGTTGTATTTGTTCTTCTTATGACAAAACTCAAAGCTTTAGCTGGATTTGTCCACCCCTGGACTATTTCATCAGACAACAAAACTCCCCTTTGGCTGGATTTGTCCACTCCTGAGCTATTTCATTTATGAAGTTCCTGCATCTTCTCTAGTTCCAGTTGTATCGCTTTCATCTTTTAGACAAAGGAAAAGACCAAACAAAAAATCATAAATATTGCAACTAGGATTTTAATGTGTTACTTAATCGTCAAGAGACGTGGTATCACTGTTTGGTGCCGCTGTGGAATATTGTCAGGGTGGTCGCAATATGTGAAGACTACTCTGACAACGCTCCACGAGGCATCGGTGAATGAGCCTACCTTGTCAGCCTGAAACTTCTGAACGTGAGAAGGAGTCTTCTCCTCGTAACCAATCGAGGATGTCCTCTTCACCAACTTGTCAAGTTCCTTCAGCAATCTCGCCTCCTTCTTGGACCATTTCTTGTCATCCCTGAACACACCGACCTTGAACCAAACACAGACACCTTTCTACATCCCTCGACAGAGTTTTCATAACTTGTGAGTAGGAATTTTCTACTTCGAGTTGAAGGTGAATAAAAACACAAAGTTTTTTTCTTCTTCAAGTTTCAGTACCAATATGGAGCAATATTTGTGTTACGCATAAACCATAAATACAAACATATTTTTTTTAAGAATGACATTTTATGTGTTATATGTATTTTGAAAAAAGTACAAGAAAGGTGGATAGAAAACAAGTAAAAGGGAACAAACACAATATGACTTTTAAAATGAAAAGAACATAGTTCACACTTTAAAATATTTAGGACCGCGTCTTACTACCCGTTCGGGTTATACGCTTTAAGTACTAACTACTCTAATGCATTAAGAATTGGGAAGGTTTAATTAGAGGAAGTGAACCCGCATTTGCGTGGAGGGAGATTGGAAAACCGTTTAGGGAAAACCACCCCCAGTTCAGCCGACCGAGATTCGAACCTTGATCTCCCCGTCCTCAACAGCCGACAAGCGCGTTAGCCAACTACGCCACCGAGGCGGGTTTCACACTTTACATTGCTGCCATTGGACAAAGGCTGTCAGTTGAAGAAACACATTTGTTACCACCCAATCCCTCAACCAAGGTTTCATTAAATCGGAACTTATCAAGAGGGAGTGTGAAGCATGCAACTCAACTTCATAAAAAGAGGAAAACACAAAAGGCGGAGAAAGAAATAGGACACTTAGACAAGAACATGTAAGAGGACAAACAAAGGAAATGAACAATGGATTTGATTATATAATAAATATCTTTATTTAATGTGTTTGTTCCATTTTATATGATTTCTATCTGGACCTTTTCTTTACCATCTTTCTTTATCATTTTTCTACCCAATGGCAGCAATGTTAAGTGTGAAGTATGATTTTTTTTTCGTTGTAAAAGCCATATTGTGTTCGTTCCTTTATTATGTTTCTATCCACCTCTTCTTTACTAAGTTCATTCTACGTATTCAAGTTAAAAGCGCCCTACTGATTCCATAAGCTAGGCTTCTCTCATTGTGGTTCCAGTTTCCCAAGTTTTTTTGAAAAGTAATATTTCCCATTCAAGTTTCAGGAACAATAGTTTCCCCAAAGTGTATCCCAAACAGCTCTTTTAATTAATTAATATATTATGCAATGTGAACATTAAGTTGTGATTGAAATAAAAGAACAAATTGACAAAAATTGAACGTAAATGTACATTTTGACTTTAAAAGTTTTTTACTGTAAATTGTTAAATCTGGAATTTTAATTTAGAATAAAAGTTGAATATCATATTCTGAAAATTGAAAAATGACACCTGGACACTAAAATGCATTAACAATATTTTCGGCTATTTGTTTCATAAAAGTTGAAGCTGACTACCATACATCTTTTATTCTAAGATGCACTTTTTATGCGATTTAAACATCTATAAAAACAGGGTGCATCTTAAAATCACATTTCTTTTTGATTTTTCCCGCGCTTTGCATTTTGTCTCAGAAAAATCAGACTCTGAAGATGAAGTAAACTCTGATATTAATTCAGATGCAGATATTGACGACTTAGAAGAATCAGACTGTTACTGATTAAGATGGAAGTGAAATCACCTACTGATAAATAAGTTAGTGCTTGTATTGTGTTGTTAGTAAATTGATTTCTAAAATAAAAACATTTCTTAGATATAAGATTGGGTTTTTTTTCTCTTTTTTTCTGTCGGTGGTTTTGAAATATTCAGGTTGGTTTTACAATTGATAGCATCTTACAATCGAAGATATACGGTAATATTCAAAGCGTCACACACCCCTAAAACTTGGAGAAAGTGTTTTCTTTGTTATTCTTGTGGTATCTCTCTCGACTGTGTTTATTACCTGTGTAGTGAGATATACAGAGCAGTTAGGGCCCACAGTGTCAACTAGTGTTGACAGATTAACATCAGATGGCTCTTCTGTGCAGATTATGATATCATGGCACTTGGACAATCTTTTCATTACAGCCAGAAGATGATCGAGAACTTGTCTGTCGTTGTTTGACTTGCTGACGACATAAACTGTAAGAAGCGAGAACAGAACATTTCGTGAATAGGATCCAATGATGTATCAAACTAGGACTTGTAGACAATGCGATACAAAACTTTGTTAGTTGTAGTGTTGTAGAAAGTATGATCCAGACCTTTAGGTGTTGTAAAAAGTAAAATAGAGACTTATCAGTGTTGTAGAAAGTATGATCCAGACCTTTAGGTGTTGTAAAAAGTAAAATAGAGACTTATCAGTGTTGTAGCAAGTAAGATAAAGACCTTTAAGTGTTGTAAAAAGTAAAATAGAGACTTATCAGTGTTGTAGCAAGTAAGATAAAGACCTGTAAGTGTTGTAAAAAGTATTATACAGACCTGTGAGTGTAGTGTCAGTTGTCCCACACCTGGACCTCAGACTTCTGATGGCAGATACAACGTTTAAGACAAGCTGCACCTCTGATTCCACCTCTTCGTCCCTCCAAACACTCCACTGTGGAAAATCAAAGTTGACTAGACATGTCAGAATTTTGTGAGACATGTTTATACCAACTCTCACTCAGAACATTAAAATGGTTAGCTAAACATATTTAAAATTTATTATATCATGTTTTAATTGAGAATATACAGGCGTCCTCGGCTTTTCGACCTTAAGTTATAAAACATACTTTGGCGCATGGTCCGGTCTTTCGTTGCTAACAACTAGCATAAATAGTCAAACTGGGCCCTAGAGTGTCTTGAGTTCTCTTCCAGCGCTGTTTTACAATAATGCCTTCGAGTTCTCTAATAGCGTTATTTTACATAAACTCTTGAGTAATCTATCAGTGCTGTTTTACAACCACACTTTCAAGTTCTCTACCAGTGCTGTTTTACAACCACCCCCTCGAGTTCTCTATCAGCATTGTTTTACAGCCACCCCCTCGAGTTCTCTATCAGCGTTGTTTCACAACCACCCCCTCAAGTTCTCTTCCAGTGCTGTTTCACAACCACCCCCTCAAGTTCTCTACCAACGCTGTTTCACAACCACCCCCTCAAGTTCTCTGCCAGCGCCGTTTTACAACCACCCCAATGATTTATTTCCTGCCAGTGCCTCATGTTAATTCAAAATCGTGGTAGTTAAAACCTCCTCTTAGCTGGCTCATTGGAAAACACTTATTTCTGTGTCACCCTGCCTTGTCATTCCAGTAAAGTCAATGCCACAAACTTGATCATAATAACCTCATGAGTGCAAGGATATGAGGCCACCATGATGCTATCAGTCTTGCTTTGCAGCGGCAGTCTTTGGTACAGTTCCTCGGTGATGTAGGGCATGAAGGGGCTGAGACACAATAGGGTAGTCTCAAGGCAACGAACCAAGGTCCCACAAGTCAGAGGTGCATTCACACTATCCTTCATAGCGAGCTTGGTGCTTTCCTGGAGAACAAACAACAGGTGAGCCCCTTGATTATAGTGGAGTGTGAACCTAGTCTTACATCCAAGACTCAGTTATACAAGTTGCTTATCAAACATATGTCACACAGTTGATGATGGCCTCTTACCAGATAGATGTCACACAGTTGATGATGGCCTCTTACCAGATAGATGTCACACAGTATGACGATGGCCTCTTACCAGATAGATGTCACACAGTTCATAATGCAGGAAGGTCCGGATGGCTTGTGTAGCCGAGTGAAAGTCTGCCTTCTCTAACGCAGTGTTAATCTCCGCCACAGCGGCCCCCAGTCTGCTTAGCACCCAGCGCTGCTCTATACTCATCTTGTGCTTGTCGTCGGTTGTAGGCCACTCTGGAGTAGCCTTGTCTAGACACATGAGTGTGTACTTGGTGGCTTGCCACAGCTTGTTGCACAGGAGTCTGTTGGTGTGGCACTCGGACACGTCGAAACTGATTTGGTGATCTGTGCGCATTCAATACTGCTTGAGATCCGCTTCTGTGGCCGCATGGTTTAAGGCATCACTCTCTTAAAAGACTAGACTTTTGATAACCCGAAGATTGTGGTTTGATCCCAATCGGGTGTATTGAGGGTAGTTTTTCCTTAATAGTTTCACTCTCTCTCTCTCTCTCTCTCAATACAAATGCGGGTACACTTCCTCTAAATTCAACCTTCCTCATCCCTTACCAGGGTGTCTATCTGACTATAGTTTTGAAATTCCAGTATATCTCCAGTATATATGAAAGGTACTCAGAGATTAATTAATTAATTAATATTTAGCACCGCGTCTTACTACCCGTTCGGGTTATACGCTTTAAGTACTATTTACGCTAATGGATTGGGATTTGGGAAGGTTGAATTAGAGGAAGTGAACCCGCATTTGCGTGGAGGTAGAGTGGAAAACCCATTTAGGAAAAACCACTCCCAGTTCACCCGACCGAGATTCAAACCTCGATCTCCCCGTCCTCAGCAGTCGAGCTCAACACGACAAGCGTGTTAACCAACTACGCCATCAAGGCGGGTTACTCAAAGATAAACAATCCCTATTTCAAAATCATAAAATAATAAAAAGTTAAGGTAGGCCTAGGTCTGTCATAGTTAAACATTTTTACATCAAGAATCAAGTGTATTGACGCATATATTCTAGTATATACCTACAAGGAATATTCATGGATTCAAGACTCAAGTCATAATCATTTTTTGAAATAGGTACTAAATTTGAGTTATTTTTTAAAGGTATTAAAATAGTTAAATAGCTTCTTGTGGTTCCATGTGGCATGTAAAAGAACTTGGGAAGGTTTGTGAAAATACCTCTCCTGGTAAAATTGGTAGGTCATTTCCCCTCACTCGTAGAACTTTACAGGTACAAGTAATCAGCCTTGGTGATGCAACTTCAAAGAATGATTACAGCCAGGGAGTTTACTCGACCACAAAAACTATCATCCCCCCACCCCTTGACAGTCGATACTTTCCACAAGTTATATTTTTGATAGTAAATTTGTTTAATAAATATATAGTAATAAAGATACAGAATCTTCAATGAAAAATAACCAACAAATATTATGTTGATAAAAATTACTTGGAAATAAAGAAAATTTGCAGTTACCTAACCATATTAAAAATTAAGATGATAAACCCCAAAAACAAATATATTTTTTTAGAATGTAGACAAAAGTTAAAATTCATTCAACCAAAAAACTTTTTCAATTTTTACATTTCACGTTTTAACACTTCTGCCTCTTCCCTTGTTTTCTGCAAAACTGTTCTTCTTTTCACTTCTAATTTTCTTATTTCTTCAGATGCTGTTTTTCTTTTTTGACTTCAAGTCTAGTTCAATCTATTTATTCTTTTAAAGTGCTTCTTTCCTTATTCCTGATGCATTCCTCACAGCATGACTCATCTTTTTTGAAATGATCATATTTAGAAGTCTCCAGGCTTCATTGACTGCATCATAAGTTACACGTTGAGCAATAAGCCTGTCCTCATGTAGGTTTTCAACCAGACATTCTTTATTCACAGAAAAACTTCACTCAACGGTTGTGTTGTTATGGAAGAAAACGAGAATTTTTTTAGTGAAATATTTTGAAGAAAGTACAGGAAAGATGGATAAAAACATATTAAAGGGACGGACACAATATGGCCTTTACAATGAAAAGAACACAGTTCCCACTTTACATTGCTGCCAACGGACAAAGAGGTAATGGTTGCCTCTTAAAGAAAATCAATTGTCACCGCCCAATCCCCCAACCTATGTTTCATTCTTTTAGGAAATTGTGTTGCGCATTTCACACTCCTCCCTGATGAGTTCCAATAGAATGAAACCTAGGTCAGCCGATTGGGCGGTGAGGATCTATTTTCTTTAAGAAGCAACCATTACCTCTTTGTCAAATGGAAGCAATGTAAAGTAGAACTGTGTTCTTCTTTTCATTGTAAGGCCCTATATTGTGTTTGTTTCCTTTTATATGTTTCTATCCACCTTTCCTGTACCTTCTTCCAAATGTGTGTTTGCCTTGTAAAGCAAAAAGAGGTTTTCCTTATAAAGATTTGGTGAAATATTGTAGTTCCTGGGATGCATTTATTCTAAAAAAAATATTTAGGAAGAACTTATCAAGCTGGTCACCACTTGAAGTGAATTGTTTAAGGTAGTCATTAACTTCTGGCTTTGATATAAAGTCTGAGTAGTCTCTTTTTTACATCAGCTTGCATGCTAGCTAGTTGTTTCTTGTCTAGTAGGACTTCTAATGCAGAAATTATCCTATAGGTCTTAAGAGATGGAATGAGCATGACTGCGGGAGAGACAACTAGCCCCCTTGGCCATTTTTAGGAAAGAGGACATTTATGTAAAAGTTTGTTGCAGAGATCAACTAGGAATTTTTGATAATCTTCTCTGAACTGAAGTATTTTGATGTCTTTAATTCCTTTCAAAGCTGCTGATGCTGCGAACCCAATATCCACAGTAGGGAGTGATTTCATGTTGGATTGTTTCTTAAATCAATGGCTTGACAATTTTTTGGAAGTATTTGCTAAATTCATTACATCACATTTTACAATTTTGTTCAAGTGCTAAAGTATTTTATTTAGAGCTGCAAACATAAATGGCAATAAAGGTTGATTGCTCTGTTATTCGGCGAGAAACTGCTCCAACTCAAGTGAAACTGACAGCATGAATCCCAACTTTGATGTCAGAAGTTCATCCTTCACAAAATTTGTTAGTGTTTGAAAATTATCAGGTTTTGGAAGATGATTGTTAGAATAAAAATAATGTTTTAAATATGGCAGTATTGACATTGTGCTCTCCAACACCCCTGAGTTTTCTACCCATCTAATAGAAGAAAACTTCATCAGGAAAAGTGATGATCTTGTTATTCTTTGATAGTTTGCACATCTTGTTGGAAAATCTTTAAATAGATAATATAGTGATTGCAAAAGCTGGTTAATAGTCCAACTAGAGTTAGCATGTGCTGTTTTGTAAGAAACATGGACAATGTATAATGAACAAGCTCCAAATTCCAGTAACTCAGGATCTTGTGGAGAATCTTCCTTCAAGTAAATTTTGAGATCACTTAAAAGTTTGAGGTTTACATTTGGTCCATCCATGGAAGCTTGAAGCATTTTTTTTAAGATCAAAGCCCTCGTCTTTTAGTGCAGGTATAACGTTTATTAATATATCTTGAGCTGTTGCATGATCTAAAAAGCAAGATTTTAAATATCTTGTATGAATTTCATTTTCACTCCAGAAGCAAACAACATCCATCTGGGTCTTTTGATCCACATTATTTATGCTCTCGTCAAATGAAATACAAAAAAATGAGCATTGCTTAGTCATAATCGAAAGCTCGCTTTTGAAAAAAGGACTTAGTCTATACACGATGACATATCCAAGTTTATCTTTAGGCATTTGAAATTTCTGGTCAATATCACTATCGGAAAACATTACTTTAAAAAGATCATTACAAGCAGAAAAACTTCTATCAGAAGAACGTGTCATTACTTGATAATAGCCCACAATATTTCAGAATGAGAAACTTCATCTTTTACAAGGAAGCTCAAAATAGAATAACTAGGTCTAGTTTCAGGTTTCAAAACTACTTCATAGTCATTAGCACTAAAATGTGCATCTTCATGTAGCCCTACAGATGACACTGCATTTTTGGCCGTAGGGCCCAAGTCCCATATTTTTTTGCTCCCACTTGCAGCTTTCACTCTGTCAACATAATTCTTTCCCTTGGCATGAGATCGGATTGAAGATATTCCCATGTTAATTATATCAAAGTTAGTTTTACACAAAGAACAATGGCCTTTACTCTTATCACAATCCACTTTTTGTAACCACAGCCAATCTTTAAACACTGTACTGTCCAACTAATCATCTTTAAAAGAGGTCTTTCCTCTGAGTTTACTCATTTCTTCTTAAACACAAAGGTCACAAGATAAACAAGTGGGATATGCAGAATACTCACACCAGGCCAAGTTTAGGAACTGTAGTTTTTCTTTTGGGTGGGTAGAGGGGGGAAGAGCAAGAGGGGAAAGTGAGAGAGGGTGGGGGATGAAGTGAATAACAAAATAAATACTGTACTGTGCCATTCTAATGTCAAGGTCAGGCAGGTACACCAATAGTTTGAAGTGGGGTTTGAACTTGAGCAGTTACTAATATCTCATCACTCATAATGGTTACTGCTGGAAAAAAGTTTGGGGGGAAGGGGGGGAAGGTTGGCTGCTAGTGTAGTCAAAACCGTTATTTGTTTCTTTCTTTAGTATGTAGGTGGGGAGGGGGGGGGGAGACCTAGTGTAGACACTGAGAATAGAAAGGTCAGCAAGCGAGGCAAACATCCCCCCTGCAAGCTCATCTACAAGGTCCATTAATTGTCAATTGGCAAACAAGATAGACCAGAGGGGGAGTAATTGAGGGGTGGTCAAAATAGAGCTATCGGTAGTTCAAATAATATCAGGGGTCTCGAAATGCTTAATCCAACATTTCACTCAATGTAAAAAGGCTGAATATTTTTCCAGTATCTGATTCAAAATTTCATTGTATTCCAGTATTTCCACTAACCAAAAATAAAATCAAGTATATTTCCAATATTTCTAGTATTGTTAGCTACTCTGCTCACCTATTAGCGTACTTAGTTCAGGCATATAAGCAGAACGGGTAGTAAGACACAGTGCTAAAAAAAACTGCTTGAGGTTCGGAGACAATATCAGATGGTCACCAAGTAATACAACAAGAGACGAACAAGATGAAGTATTCACCCCTACTAGAAAGTTATGGACGTACTCTTAATGTTGTGAGAAGCCAGGGTGAACCTGAGTGCATCCGTCCCACACTCTGGAATCCCTTTAGGAAACAGCTTGGCCTGTCCGGAGACAGCTTTGTCACACTCTTCCTGTGACAACAACCCCGCCTCTACGCTCTTGTGGGACTGCTGTTGAAGTTCCTACACAAAGATGAGAGCACAAGACTAGTATGCGAGACAGTGCAAGTGGTCAAACAACTCGTGTTGTAAAGCTTCCCCACTACCCACCTCTAAACTGATGCCTGTGATGACGTTCTCCGGAGAGATGACGTTCCCTAGACTCTTGGACATTTTCCTTCCGTGGGCATCGCAAAGTATGCCATGCAACAGGACTTTCTGAAACATAAGTTTTACTTAGGGCCCAAAAAAACCAGCAAAAAATGTAATAAATGTCGCTTTCTGAATAAGACCAAAGTTTGTTTGCATTGCTAGATAAGAATCCTGAGGTAACACAGGATTGCCGGATATTGGAGCGTTAGGCGACAGCCATACTTGTGGCCTGTGGAACCCCCCAATGAGTCTGTTGTCTTGTCCCAACTGTGATTTGGCCCTTCCGAGCCTACGTTGCTTCCTGTGGGCCACTAAAGTATGGTTGTATATTCCATTCACTGTAGGAATTGACTTCTGAAAGGCCTTTTTCCCTACCATAAATCTGTTATATAGTATAATATTGGTAGGAAAAAAGACCTTTCAGAGAGTAATTCCTACCGTGAATGGAATATATGCACGCCCATGTTAGGTTACACCCAAGAGTATGTGTAGCTCGTCTTGGAAGGATTCTTCCAATGATGCCAATAACGTCTAATTGCCGTGTAGTAATTATTTATTGCCATACTAATACAAAGCCAGGATCTCCGGTGTTTTGATTTCATTTTCACATTCAACCTTGACTGATTTATGATAGTAATTGGGGTACCGTGGAGCAATCACAGTGATTGACGCTCGACAAGGAGAGGGGGTAGGGGAGGAGGGACAGGTATAACTGTGACACCCAGTGTCCCACCTGGTCACCGCGATCAGGACACCAGCACATAATATCTTATTATCCGTGAAAGTTGACACACTACGCGATACAGCCTAGCGACAGTGACCTTTGGTGTCAAAAGTGGGAGACTTTGGGATATCCAATATGCATAACATTGATTGACGCTGGGGCGCAAGAATGGCCATTCTCTTATACCTAGGGACACTGACATTTCATGACAAGTATTTTCAGGACTTTCTTAGAATATTAAAATGAGAAATCAAGTTCATTGTACCATTATTTAATAAAACTAAATAAAATATGTAGGTGAAATGTTCTACTTTACATTTTTAAATGTGAATTATGGTCAGTTTTGTTGATTTAAATGTGAATTATCAATAACAAAATTTGAATAGTAAAAAAGAAAATTTCCTCCATCTGGTGAATCTATTTCCCTCGACCTAGCATTGGTAAAATATTTGTTGAACCAGCACTCATAACAGCAATATTGTGACCAAAGGTAAACATCAGAGGTTTGCAAAGATTAAAAACTTTTACTTGGCTTTGAAAAATAGGATAGAGAATGTGTGAATGAGGCATGAACATGCAAAGAGGATGTAAGAGGGGATGATTCCAAGGAAGATGTTAGAAATAGAGGTGGTGGCCAGGAGGGAGTGTGGAGAGGAGTGGATTGGGTTAGCATGGAAGAAAAAAAGTGGTGGGAGAAAAGGAGTAAATAGAGAGGTTTACGTTCGAGATAAGCCCTGATTATTATTATTAATATTATTATTATTATTATTATTATTATAAAATAGTAGACCTATTAATATAAAAAATCTGAAATAAATTGCATGTTATGATAGTAACTTTTTTTAGCACCCCGTCTTACTATCCGTTCGGGTCATATGCTTATATTCTAATTACGCAAATGGTTTTAGGGGTTAAGAAGGTTATATTAATAGGCAGTATACCGGCAGTTGCATGGAGGGAGCGTGTGAAGCCATTTTGGGGAAAAAACTCAGTACTCCCGACTGAGATTTGAAACTTGATATCCCCATCATCTGCAGTTTAGTCTACTGCGAGAGTTTGATTCATCAGCTTATAGTGAAATACTACATACAATTACTGTGCAATACAATATTTTATATGTGATTTTATTGCATTGAAGTTAAATAAATAAACATAACATAATATTATTTCAAGCATAAAACAACAAACTTAAATTTGAACTTCGATTTGGCTTTGAGAATCTATATTAATAAAATAAAGAGTTTGTCTGTCTGTCAGGAGCATTGCGTGATATCTACTGCATTTAGGGGATTTAAATGTCTTAAATTAGTATCGCCTGTGCATTAACATGTGCACCTCAAAGGTGGAATTTTACATTTTTGGTTAGATTTTGTTTTTTATTAAAAACTGGGTTGAAATAAATAAAATGAGGAGTTTTTTTTCCTGTTTGTTTAAAGCAAAGAAAAGTAGTGCCCAGGGTAACCACATAACACCAGGTACTTCTGCTAGTATTTCATATAATCAATTGGCGTTGCCAATGAATTGAAAAGTAGACTTGACGTACATCCGTAGCGGGTGTTATTATAAAAAGTAAGCAATAATCCGTGGCTACCTGGAAAGGTATTTGATGTGTTAGTCTGGCACCGAGCATTACCATCCGAGCCACCCAGAAGAACAGGATATCGTGTCCTGTCTCTAAGACACTTAAAGGGTAGAACTGACGATAATCTTGATCCTGGAACAGAGGATACCTTGCCTTTAAACATTTAAAAGGAAGTAGGGCCAGATAAAAATGTTATTTGAACAGAGTATACCTTGCTCTAAAAGATTTCCAAGGAAGTAGTACCAGATAAAAATGTTATTTGAAAAGAGGATACCTTGTGTTAAAACAACATACACAGGGAAGTAGGACAGGAAATTAATGTTATTTGAAAAGAAAATACCTGATCAGGCCACCCTAAGGCGGAGAATGGAAACAAAGCCGAGGAGAACCAGGTGTCAAGCACATCCTCATCCTGGACCACGATCAGTTTGTGCGCCTGATTGTCATCCAGGTGAAGCTGCAAGGTGGCCTTTTTTCGTGCGTGGTCCTCACTGAGCGCTGCTACCCACAACTCGTGTGGACGAGTGCTTTTATCCTTTATCTGGCAATGGTACATTGGTATGCGATGACCCCACCATAACTGTCGTGATACACACCAGTCTCTGAAATAATACCCATCAATACGTCACTGACAGGAGGTAACACAACCGTCTCCGTAACAGTATCTGTCAATACGTCACTGACAGGAGGTAGCACAACCGTCTCTGTAACAGTATCTGTCAATACTTCACTAACAGGAGGTAACACAACCGTCTATGTAACAGTATCTGTCAATACTTCACTGACAGGAGGAAACACAACCGTCTCTGTAACAGTATCTGTCAATACGTCACTAACAGGGGGTAACACAACCGTCTATGTATCAGTATCTGTCAATACTTCACTGACAGGAGGTAACACAACTGTCTCGGTAACAGTATCTGTCAATAATTCCCTGAAAGGAGGTAACACAACTGTCTCTGTAACAGTATCTGTCAATAATTCCCTGACAGGAGGTAACACAAAAGTCCCTGTAACAATACCTGTCGATACTTCACTGACAGGAGGTAACACAACCGTCTATGTAACAGTATCTGTCAATACTTCACTGACCGGAGGTAACACAACTGTCTCTGTAACAGTATCTGTCAATAATTCCCTGACAGGAGGTAACACAACAGTCCCTGTAACAATGCATGTCAATGTCATTATAGAGCAGTGGTCAACAGTCCTATTTCGTTATAAAGCAGTGGTCAACAGTCCTATTTCGTTATAAAGCAGTGGTCAACAGTCCTATTTCGTTATAGAGCAGTGGTCAACAGTCCTAACCTGTTATTATAGAGCCAGTTATACCAAATCTTCTCCGTGTAGGCCGGTTCTAACTGCAGCTGACCGTCCTGAACAGCTGCAGCTGCTTCTTCCGCCATCTGCTTGCATCGGATGAACCTGACAACACACAAGAGTACATTAATGTACTCTGATAACCGCAAACTCGCCTTTGTTGGTTCACCAGACTCATTTCTGTAGGTTCGCCAGACTCATCACTGTAGTTTCACCAGACTCATCACTGTAGGTTCGCCAGACTCACTTCTGTAGGCTCATAAGACTCACTGCCGTAGGTTCACCAAACTCAGTTCTGTAGGTTCATAAGACTCACCGCTGTAGGTTCACCAAACTCACCTCTGTAGGTTTATATGACTCATCCCTTTAGGTTCACCAAACTCACCCCTGTAGGTTCACCAAACTCACCTCTGTAGGCTCATAAGACTCACCACTGTGGTTTCAGAAGCAACTCCACAACATCTTCTGAGCGAGTACAGAAAGGCACCTGTACGCTGTGATCTCTTTTCCCTCGGAACAACTTCAAGGTGTGCAGATCCTCCAGGAGCTTGCCGCGCGCCTCAAACCGCTTCATGCCCTAGAATCATATGTTCTTTATGTTAAAGGTATAGAGTCAAGTTTCGGCCTCTAGCAATCACTGCATGCTAATATGTTAGCAATGAGGAATGATGCAGTTAGAGTAAGTGTACCAGCATTTTTGTGGAGAGAAAGTGAAAAACTATTAAGGAAAAAAAACACCCTCTGTATATCTGACTGGGATTCAAACCCTGACCTTTCAGTCATCAGTGGTCTCTTTATTGCGAAAGAGGAACGCCTTGGAGCACGCGGTCACTGTAGCAGGTTTTCTGATTGATGCATGTTGCATATCCACATTATAATATTAGTATCAGTTATTTTTATTAATTTATCAGATTGTGAATAGAAACCAGAAATAATTGCTTTGATTTGCAGAGCAAGTAGCCGGGGTGTGTTCCTAAACACTTTCCTCTAGATTATGTTCCCCTGTTATCAAGATACAAGAACTAAATAGTAAATCTTACAGAGTACACTCCACAGTTGCTTTCCATTCTTCCCTCCTCTGTTATAACAGAAATGCTGTCCAGGCCGTGTCTTTTGGAGACTTCGAGATCAATCATATCATGAGCAGGAGTGATTTTCACCGCCCCTGGAACACCACACATTTGTCAATGAGAACAGGACCTAAATGTGTAGGATGAAACATAATGTCAGAAAACCGAAGGTGAAATTCTCAGAACTCCAAATTAATCTAGTTCACATTTTTACGGTAGGAGAGTGTGAAACCATTAAGGATAAAACTCTTCACTACACTTTATCATGAAACCAGAGATGAGACTGACACTTTTTTCAACGTACTCATCAGTACAGATAAAAGATATTAATTCAAGGTCCAACTATACTTGGTAGCTTACAGTTACTGTATATAAACAGGTAAAGAAAAATTGTCTGGAAAAATCAGGGAATATGAAAAGTGAATCACACTAATAGGTTAAGGCTAAGGAAGGAAGAATTTAGAATAAATGTACCTGCATGTGCATGGAAAGATATTGGGAAATGATTTAGGGAAAAACACTCTCAGTAGACATCAAGCATTCAAACCCAGACCTCCTTATCATGAGTATGATGCCTTAGTCAGTTAAACCACCAATGTGGCTGATTAAATATAGCGGCGGTATGCAACCTTTTGTATTTCTGACTGATTTTATCTGGCCCGCAAAATATTTAGCAAACAAACAATTGTGTTATATTATTAACTAATTATTACGAGAGAAATAAAATATGACTTTTTTTATCAACATTTTTTTAAACTCATAAGCCCACATTATCAAATAGGTTGCCGACCCATGAAATCTTCATATTATTTTTTTATATATTTTTGATGTTTTAATTAAAATTCCTTTTTATCTAGTCAAATGTTAGAAAGTAAGAATATGTTGCATCCTTCCAGAGAGTGATAGTTTCCCTGTAGTTGTGTGGCCTGAATGCACAATACAGTAGCACCTAAACCACAGAGCCACCTCAACAACACCTGTTCCAAAGAGCAAGAGTTTCCCTGCAGTTGTGTGGCCTGAATGCACAGTACTGTCACACCTAGCCTGCAGAGCCAACTCAAACAATACCTGTTCCAAAGAGCGATAGTTTTCCCGCTGTTGTGTAGTCTGAAAGCACAGTACTGTCACATCTAAACCAGAGAGCCACCTCAACAATACCTGTTCCAAAGAGCAATAGTTTAATTGCAGTTGTGTGGTCTACACGCACAGTACTGTAGCACCTAGGCTGCAGAGCCAACTCAACAATACCTGTTCCAAAGAGCAATAGTTTAATTGCAGTTGTGTGGTCTACACGCACAGTACTGTAGCAACTAGGCTGCAGAGCCAACTCAACAATACCTGTTCCAAAGAGCAATAGTTTACTTGCAGTTGTGTGGTCTACATGCACAGTACTGTCACACCTAGGCCGCAGAGCCAACTCAACAATACCTGTTCCAAAGTTTATGTCCACAACCTCGTCGAATATGAGCGGTATCTTGCGGTGCTGAAAGGGGTGCCACAGGTGCACACCTTGCAGATGTGTGTACCGCGTGTCTGAAGGGTGTACCGCTACAGCCACATCTCCCAACATTGTCTCGATACGAGTAGTCGACACCACTATCTCTCCATCTAGAACAATGAACACAGCAAAGTTGATCCACACACTGCCTGACACAATATTTCACCACACATCAAACAATAAAGCTCATTATATTTGTCAACATTGGACACCTCTAATAAGTATAAATATATAAGGAAATGTGGAGTCAGCTAGAATCAAACTCCGGCCATGCGACCACAACTAACCTCTGTCACAGAGCTTGTATGCGAAGTCGGAGATGACTCCAAACTCCACAGGGTCATCGTAGCCAGGAACTTTACACAAGGTGGACCCAGAGAAGTGTCGGTGTTCCACCTCAATGTCTGATATTGCCGACTGGAGGACACAGGACCAATTCACGAGGGAGTTGGCTCGGTACACCAGACCAGCCTCGAACAACCTCATGAACGCTTCCTTCACCGCATCACATTGTTTCTAGCAACATAAACTTCCCAGATTTTTTTCATTACGTTTACCTGACTAAGTAAATTCCCTGACATCATTGGGACACCCTCAGTGAGCCTGGTGACTGTGACTTCCCATCCTCTCTCCAGACATTAGTGTGTACTCACAGCGTCCATGGTGAACGTCTCCCTGCTCCAGTCGAGTGAGGCTCCGAGTTTCCGCAACTGCTCCTTGATGGCCTGGCTCTTGTCTTCCCTCCATTTCCAGACTTCCTGTAAAAACTGCTCTCGTCCTAGATCATGTCTGGTGAGTCCTCTTTCCTTCAACAGCTTCTTCTCGACAATCACTTGGGTTGAAATCCCGGCATGATCCGTGCCGGGGACCCACAGCACCCGTTCCCCTCGCATGCGGTGCCTGCACACAGAGCATAGTCCATGGTGAGGTAACTAGAGTACCAAAATATACAACACACACTTCTGCACACATAACACATTTTTCTGGATACACAACACACCAACATACTCTTTTGCACATACAACACACTTTTCTGTACACACAACACTCTTTTGCACACATAAAACTCTTCCGCACACACAAAAACTCTTCTGCACACACAACACTCTTTTGCACACATAAAACTCTTCTGTACACACAACACTCTTTTGCACACATAAAACTCTTCTGCACACACAACACTCTTTTGCACACATAAAACTCTTCTGCACACACAACACTCTTTTGCACACATAAAAAACTCTTCTGCACACATAACACACAACATATTCTCCTGTGCAAATATGTCTCACAATTTCTCCTATAATATTACAGAAATTGCACCAGCATTTGTATATTAGGAGGATGTAAAACTTAGGATTCAGGTACACAACTGACACACTAAGCTAACCATGTCACCTATCAGAGTTTGCTTCAGATGAATGTAACTAGTCAAGAACTTTGTCTTAATGTGACCAGACAAATGTTACCTTGTGTGTCAAAAATTATATCTTGTAGACTACATTGAGCACACCTATTATTCACTGTACACTTAAAAAAAGTTGTGTATTTTAACACAATCTGTAAACAAAATGTTAATGCTTGTGCAAATCACACAGTAGTTTTAACCTCCACGTCTAATAAATGTGAATCGCCTAATGGCCAAGTTTTATATTGTTGGTAATACACATACCACCTCGCGAGGACATCTTGTATGGTGCATGTGAGGGCGTGTCCCAGATGCAAAGTACCTGTGACGTTGGGTGGCGGCAACACCAAGCTGAATCGCTTTTCATTCTTGAATTGAGGGGAAAAATAACCCTGTCCCTCCCACCAATCATACCATTCATGCTCCACCTCTCTCGGGATGTATGCGGGCAGTAATGCTCCACTAGTGTCTGTGAATATAACAACATGGGAATAGTACCTTTTATATAGAGCATATAAAAATTATGTCTGTTTTGTTGAGTTACATATGTAGGCCTATATTTTTGTCAGGGCCATGGAGTTGGAAGTAATTTTGGGTGGAGTCGAAGTCGGTAAAATGTACCAACTTCAACTCCGACTTCAAAATCAAAATGTATTTGTCTAGTATTATAACAATAGGCCTAGTATTATAAAAATAGGTCTGTGTGGTAAATAAATCATTTTAATTTTATAGGTTTTTATCCGTTTGGAGCAATATTTGTAACTTTGATTGACAAATTTATTCAAATATAAATTTCCAGTGTCAAAGAAGCTTCCCATGAAGTAATCTGTATTGGAGCATTTTACTGCAGTAAATTTGTTGTAATACAGAGCCTATAATAGCCATTTATAAAGAAGTCAAAGTTGGACAGTAGAAAAATAGAGAAGTCAGAGTCAAAAGCTCGGCGTACCGACACCACAGCCATGTTTTCTGCTCTCACAACAGTGGATAAGATTCATTGTTGCCAATTTAGTGACTTTGTCGCTATACCTAGTCACTTTTATGGGTCTGAAACAACTAATTTTCATTTTTAACGCCTAGTAACTAATCTGGTGACTGGCGACTTTCCTTAATTTTCTGCGAATGTTCATTATTTTAAATTTTAATGCTATAGAAATTTGATTTTTGTATTATAGTACTGCAAGAATGCATTGCTTTGGTCTACATAAGAGCTATAAACTATTTAACTGTCATTCACAAATCACAATGACATCGTTCCAGATCCAGGGATCAACTTCTATTCATTTCAGATTAATGTATGCATTTTTTGTTTGGCGACAAATCTAACAACTTTTAATTTTTAATATAGCGACAATCTAGTGACTTTCTGATACTAATCTAGCTCCAACACTTATATGGTTGTTGGCAACAATGGCAAGTTTCATGGTCCGAATTAAAACACCTCAAGTGTGGTGCTATACTAAATGCAGGACATCATCTACATAAACTCAAATGGAATGGGCCAGTTTCTAATATTAAACTGGCCCATTACATCCTGGTCTAAGTACGTGTTGTCCTGTATTTAGTATAGCACCACACTTGAGGCGTGGGCTACTAAGTCTATGAGACTGGCCCAGTGTCTCTGGTCAGCTATAGTGTTTACAACCCACTATATCATCTGGTGCTATAACAAGTCGTTACTTTCATTTATCTGTCTCAGTCTCACTCATGGCTCTGACAAATATGGAATTTGCAGAGGTATGAATAATACTAGTAGTAACATTCAATACAGCCAGTCCCTGTGATGAATGGAGTGAAGGTGTCACTTGTAGGGTCAGTTGATAGCTTGGCAGACTGATGTACAATAGTACCTTCTGGCTCAGTGAAGAAAGCAACAGAAAACTACCTCACTCCTCATTTCCTTAGTGTGCCTCTTTAAGTGCTGCCTAGGCTTTACAGCTGACAGTGGAACTCTTGAGGATCCAACCAGCCATCGGGTTGAATTACATTCTTATTATTACTACACAATTAGGAAGACCGTGACTCAGTTTGGTGGTCACATGATCTAAGGTGTCGCTCTTACACTTGGCTAGACTGCACTGATGATGGAGAGATTGTGGTTTGATCTTTGTTGGGTGTACTTAAAGTGATTTTCCTTGAATTGTTTTCCACTCACTCTCTCTCCACACAAATGTGGATACACTTCCTCTATATTCACCCTTCCTCACCTTAAACCCATCCTCACAATTAGTACCCGAGTATAATCTGAAAGGGTGACAAGACGTGCTAAAAAAATTGATGGGGAATCGAATAATCTGAAGATTTATAAAGTATAGTTATTCAATTAAGTACATAAAACAATGAGAAATATAAAACCTAAATATTTACTTAATGTTATGTTGACCTATGGGTTTTTTTACTACCTCTTTTAGTCATACACCTACACACTAATTATGCTAATGGTTTTAGGGATTAAGGTGGTGATATCAGTATTATTAGAGGAAGTGTACCCACACTTGTATGGAGAGTGAGAGTGAAAACCCACCCTCAGTTGGGACTACACCAGACCGAGATTCGAACATCAATCTCCCTGTCACTGACGGTTTAGCTTATTCAGAGAGTAACGCCTTAAACGATGCAGGTTTGGCCTATGTTCTTTGCATTACCATGTCCTCTGCAGTGTATGCCATCATCTTTTCCTATATATTTTTTTTTCTAGCTCGGCGTCTAAATACTTATTTGAGTTATATACTTATGTACTAATTAGGCTAATTGTTTTAAGGATTAATAAGGTTAGCCTATATATAGAGGAAGTGTATCCACATTTGCATGGAGGAAGAGTGGAAACCATTTTGGATTGGTACACCCGACCAACCCGACGGTCTATATCTCTCTGTTATTGACAGTCTGGTCTACTAGAGAGTAGCAGGTTAGACCGGGCGGCCATCGGAGCAGGTAGGCCCCCTATAGATATCTAAATTAAATTATTTATTTGGGCTTTAATATTTGTGATGTCAATTATCTGTCATGGCAATTTAGGTTTAGTTAGTTATGATGAATTCTTCTGTGATGTTAAATTATGTAGCCTAGTTTAATTTGTAGATGTACAAAGATTAGCTACTTCAAACACGATAATTAGATAATTGTGTCTCATTTTCAAACATTGGGTTTGCCACAAAAAAAGGGTGAAATGGTCGTAGATGGTTATTGTTTTTAAAAATAATTAATCTTTGGGATATACTTTGAGGTGTAAGTTACCAAGTCTTAGGGAGTGAGATGCATAGTCGACAGGTGAGTTAGTTTTTTTTTTTTTTTT
>CABFVX010000911.1:130168-166870 GCA_902151425.1 Timema shepardi
TTTTTTTTTTTTTTTTCTAATGTTACTTTTTTCATTATGTGTATGCCTACAGTAAAATGGGCTACATTATAAAATAGCAATATTATGTTTATAAAAAAAAAGTGCCTTAAATTCGCAATATTTTGTGTAGTGTCCCCTCTCCCAAGAAGTAATAATGCAGAAAGTAGGGAGTAGGTGTTGGGGTCTCTATCGCCCACGGCACAGCTCATCCTCAGGTTGTGGATAGAGGATACAGCCTTCAAATATGAAGGGTGGCTGTGAATGTATTGAATAAGCAGTCGCGGACAGCCGAGAGGGTTGGTCTTCTAGATTTTAGATTTGGTGTGGGAGTGATGAGGTCTTACCATTAAAAAAGAAAACCACCAAGAAACACACAAAAGTTTGCCAAACCTAACCTTCCCGATGTAAACCTATACAACATATTTTTCATGAAAGTGTAGGATACTGGATGTCTTAAACTAAAATGAAATTTTTTGTCTTTTAATTTTATTGGACTATTTTCAATTATTTTATTTTAATTTTGTTGATGTCTCCATAGATGGTAAAAAATATTTTTATTTCTCAAAATAGGCCTATGATAGAGATAAATTTTTAAAAAATCACTCCGCTCTTGCATACTATTTTCCAGTATTGTCATGAAGTTTTTCAAAAGAGTCACAAGAGATACGAAATCGTGTGCCCTTCCAATCTTATTGTGAGGGGCATAAACACCTAGAAACAAAGAAGGAAACATGAACCAACAAATAAGCCTACCTTTTTTCTTGAAAATATTTGTTTTATTGTTACTCGATTTATTTTTACCGTCTATACTAAAATTCCTAACGCTATTTAATATGTATAATGAATTATATGAATAATTATTTATGTATTTCAAATTAGAGAACCATACATGATTAACATGACGCATTTTGAGCCTATTATGTTTTGTTTTACAAGTACACCAAAAGCATAATAATAAGTTACCTTATTTAATCTAAGGTGCCCTCATACAATCTTTATATTTAAATATTATTGAAAATATCATATTATTTTTATACGTATTATTATATACTCTTTAATAATAAATTGTGTTTAACGAGTTTGTTTTAACAAACTTAGGGATAAAGTAAGTATATTCAAGCAGGTAGAATGGTACCATTCATATAAAAAAAAGGTTTCCCCTCTGAATTTATCCAGTAAGTGAAATTTTGTTCTAATTTTCAAGATTGTGTACACGATAGCCTCATGTGCCGGTATGTGTAGTATTTTTAGTAGTATGAGTGAATTTTTAAAGTAGCTCAAGTCATTTTAGTAACTGTCAGACATCAATCATTTTATCACATCAAATTTATACCCTGATATTTATTATAAATTCGCATAGAAGTGTAACTTTGTTTAAGTGTCTAATCGACTTATATGTGTGTGAAAGAGAGAAGGGAATGTCCAAAAGTGTATTTCTTGCGCATTGGTGTGCAGATGATCACTCTAAAATTTCAGCCATGGTTATCCATCCTGTTAAATCCCAAAGATCACTGCTTCGTTCATACAACGAACAAAAGAATGAAAAAACATGGCAAGACTGTTATTGTGGATTCACATGTTTGCGGTAAAACGAGAGCAGTGCTGATATTTGGTTACGTGATAGCCCAAATCCAATCACAACAAGCTCGCGTTGCCAATGTAGCTTACACTGCTCGAGTAGAGATATAACCTACCCTCAACATTATCTCACACAAATAACACACAGAGGTAAGCACAAGAGAGTTATAAATTTATTTTCAGACTAACATGGTACAGCTCAATGAGGGAAAGGCACTTAAGAGTAATAGCGTTAACCATAAGCCAGATGGGCTAAAAAGAGCAAGGATCACCGCCAAGGCCAGATGGTAACTAAAACAATAACAAACACCAGGCGGCTCCTTATACTTTAGACGTTCCAAAATGGCGTCATCAGAGAATGGCATTAAAGATCTAACAAATTGGTATCCTGTTACACAACAATAAATGCCTATCAACAACATGGGCAGAGAGCCAACACCTGCCCAAAATTCTAAACATTAGGTGAGTCAAGAGCTTAAGTCCCTAACATAAATGATGATAGCGACATTAATATAATACTTGACATAATATAAAGTCCAAAGTTAAGTAAGAATACCTAAATGATTTAATAACAAACGGAGCGTCCTCTGTGGATTTAAGTACTGAGTGTCCCGTGGCCCCACATTTAACAACCATACAAAAATAGACACCAGCAAAGAAACAACAATAAACTAACCTAACTTTAACATCCAACAAGGTGTCTGTACTAGAAATAATCTCTCCACCGGCTCGCGGCCCCACATTTAACCCACCTTGGTAGGAAAACAGGGCGGCAAATATAAACTATTTGCGGAAATTAAATATACAAAAAATATTAATGGAGACCAAGTTTTCATTAAGTAAACATTGCCTTAAGGGCAAGGACTGACGTATCTGATCGTCGCGATAAATATTAGCCGAAGATAATTTAAATTGAATTTAGAAAGATAGAAGTTTTAAAGCCAAAATTAATTTTGAAAACAGCGACGATCCTACATAATGGTTAGGCTATTTACCTTGAAAGCCCAGAGTGTAATGTGTGTCCCTACTCTGGGCTCTAACCATTATATATCCTGCGGTAAACATGTGTTCTCAGTGCGCAGAGTAAGGGGGGGCGGTTGTTCCAGAACATACACGAAAGCCTACGAGTATGGGTCACAAGCACAAATACAGTCCGTAGAAGTTTTTTGAACGATCCTGGCAGCACGCGCAGCTCACAGTTCACTTATCTCTTGTTCACTCGGAAGAAGGGGAGTGGGGAGCTCTCCCAACACGGCCAGTGGCGAGCCTCGAACTCCGGTTCAGTCGAATGTGGATTTTGTGATGGAGTGCATCTTGGGTTTATTGTAGACTAGTCGGAATGAGTCAACTGGGGCTGGCTTGGTGAGTGATACAACTTCTTCTATGTCATGTTGTAACAAGGTTACAGAGATAATTTCAACTTTTCCAGCACTTCTACAGAAAACTGGCCAAGAAGACTCAATCAGTGCATGCGCAAACTTTCAAACATACATAATTTACAAACACAGCACATTATCAAGATGGCGTGTCTTAAAAGTGATGATGAAAATTGACAGTTTATTGGAAGCCGTGAGGTATATCGATGACAAAATAAAACCAAGGCAGTAAGTAAAATATCTAATTTTATTTTAAATACAGTAACTTGAATTGATTGTGATATTTACATTTTTATGTTTGACGTTTCAATGCAGCATGAGTAAACAGAGATTCCCAACTTTCCACAAGTGTGTGAACAGTTGCACCATTAAGAGGTGTGGACTCACTTTCAAATTTCAGCGTACGTGTGAATTCACCTTTAGACATCGGCCAGAGGAGCAGTAAATAACGCTTGAAGTGATCTGTAGATAACGCGGTAATAATTCACTTGGTGTATTCAAGTGTGAAATGTGATATGCCAAACAAGGCAGTAAATGTCACGTAGTTGGGTTGGAAGGTGCTACTTCAAAGTCATGTTGCAGTTAGAATAGGCTGGGGCTCATTTCAAGAGGGATGAATACTGCTGTACAGTGAGATTCATGATTCTATTTCTATTTTAATCATTTATTTCCTAATTTATAATTGAATATGGAGTATATTGACCGTAAATATGTCATTCTAGAGGTAAAAATTGTGCTTACTAATAAAATCCAATATTCTCTAATCCTATTTGGGATAAAGTTAAGTATTTATTGAATAAGAACAGATATTCTTTATGTTGACATTCCTCTGGTAGTAAGATTAATCTCAACTTCTTAGACCCACTGGGATGAAGGAATATTGTTTGTGTAAGGGGGAGAAGTTTATCAAAAAATAATATTTTGAAAGGCTTGGCCTTCAAAACATAGCGGGGGCTGAAGATCCTATCACTGACGTCACACAGATAAAACAACTTTCACTACCAGAGGAACATAAAACTAGTTTCGTTTATCAATTTTTTTGGAGGATCTATTTTTTAAAAAAAATCTTCCCATTCATACAAAGATGAATCTTTTTGTCTGGGCTGCGCCGGTACTTCCAACTTTTCTCCATGCATTCAACTACGACTCTATGAGTCTTTCATATGACACTTTTTCAAATGTACCTGGGTATTTATCCACGTTATACAAAACTATGACGAATTAGTTAATGACATAATATTGTTTTTTTGATGAAAAATATAAAAGAGGCAGATTTTTTGCAGTCTTGACAACTTCAAGACTATTTGTTGGGACTGAACCAAGTTCTAAATCTGAATATGATTTGCTAACACCATCTGATATAGCGTCAGGATCTTATTCATTTGATGAGTTACAGGAGGAATCTTGACGCTGTAACTTTTTTGGATGTTGCATTGTTGAAGGACCAGCCTCTTCTAAATCCCGAAGAGATATACTTTTTGCAGGAGGCAATTGTAACCTTTTCTTTCTTTGTTTTGTGTCACCATTTCCAAGGAAATTTGCTCTTCTTTTGTCCAGCTGTTCTAAGAAGGGGTCTCCAATGACTTCTATGTCATGGTAATTTAAGTTAGTGGGTAAACGACTTACTAACATTTTCTAAAACCTGAAATGAAATTAGGTAGGCCCTTGCTTATCTTTTAGTCCGATCATTAATTGTTTTAATGATGAAGGGAAGACATTCTTGGGGATAGTGGTAAAGATTGATCCGGTTTTTGTTTCTTAGTCTTTTCATGGGAGTGAAAAAGGCCACATCAAGTAGATGGGTCATGTTGGTTGTGTTTGAGGGTAGACACACGGATCTTATATTGTGATGGTAACAAAGTCCAAGGACATACGCAACTTTAGCTAACTTGTTTACATTGTTTTCCTTTCAATTTGCTCTTAATAGTTGATCTAGGAATTCCGAATCATTCAGATGCAGCTTTTTGTGTGAGCCGACCAAAACCTATAGCCTTCAAACGTTCCGCTAAACTTTCTCCAGTAAAGTTTGCATACTCCCTTGTTTCAAGAGGTTTTGAAATTTTTTTTTCTATACTATACTGACCTGAACAAATATTGATAAAACGATACTTGGTTAGTTTAAAACTTTAGATAAAATTTAACAATGCAAAATTTCGGGGAGTTATGTTGGGCTAAAGTTGTACCAAATCTGGGCCAAAGTTGTACCATTACATAAAATGGGAAATATTTTAGAGGGATTTGAAAAATTCTATTTTCTGGTAAGAGAATAGTTAAATACCAAATAAAGAATTTTAAAAAAACTTACTGAGCTTTAAATGTGAATCCTGAAAGTTGTACATATAGTTTGCATCGTTGTTATAACCTTTTGAATCTTTTTTCCTGATTTGGGTAAGTTACCCTTAAGGGTCAATGTTGTACCAGTTGACGGTATCGAAACAAAACAAAAATGATCCGTTCACTCTGAATAATACTCAAATTTTCATATTATATAGAATGCAATTTTAACTTTGTATTTTAATAGACGTCTATTAGGCAGGGCTATTTGAAGCTTAAATTTGACCAAACTCATATATATTCTCCAATTCACTTTCATTTTGTTGTACATTTATTTCTTAAGTCCATTATTAACTATCACATTTTGTATTGTTATCATTAAAAGAGTAACCACCTATTTAGCTTTATCTCACCTGGAGACTAGTATTGTTGTACACAAGGTAAGTGCTGTAAATGTTGGTTTTGAACCCAAAGTATTGCATTCATGTTAAAACTGAGCTAGCCCATTTTTCTTTTATCATCTATTTTATGTACTATTTTCTTTATGACGTCACTGAACTCAAATTTAAAGAGTAGACAGTTTTTTTAACATCTCCACACTCCTTTTAAAAATAACTTTTTATTTAATTACTGAGTTTTTTTTACACTCCTTGAGCAAATCTTTGAATGGAGATCTTATTATAACAGAGGATTATATTTCAGACATAGACATAGACATATATCGGGCATCAATTATTTACACAAAAATTTAAATTGTTTATAATAATAGAATTGCTTTAAGAACCCAAACAATTATTCATGCTTTTATTTTTACAATAGTCTAGTAAATGCAGTTTTTCTTACATCAACGCAATTTTCGTAATCTTCTTTTAACATTTTCATCTAGTGTATCGTGGTATTATAGATAATGATATACTATAATAACCTTAACATTAACAGGCATGCGTACATACAATAGTTACAATTCAGAATATATTGTTGTTTGAGCTATGTTAATAACATTTCTTGGAAATTATTAGTACTTCAACGTCAAGTGTATTGTAGAAAACATGCTAATGTCATTATAGGGCGTGGTTTGTTATATGATCTTGAAAGTGCACTTCCAAAATTCTCATTTAGTCTACTTTCCTGAAAATCTTGGGACTGTCAGTGAAGAGCAGGAGAAAAGATTTAAACAAGACATTGAGTAGAGCGAACGCAAATACTAGGGTAGATGAAACATCAACATGATGGTGGATTGCTGTTGGCTGATACATAGAGAAAAACTGAACGCTGTCTACAAGAGAAAATGTTAGAATAGAAACTTTGAGGGAAAAAATAAAAGGCAGTAAAAGGACTTGTAATGCTCAGTAAGTATACCATCAAATACACACATATATATATAACTATTATTTAATTTTTCAAAAATAAATACATTTTAACTAGTATACATATTTAAAAGGATCTTTTCTCATATTTGCATATCCAGTTTGAGAAAAATACTTGTGATAGAGAAAGGGGAAGGCTATATTTGAAATCAGCACCTCAGAAACCATAATAATCACTCATCACATTGCAGACAATATTTAATAACTCAAATTTTGCACGTTTTTATAATTTATTGCAAATAATTTTATATGTACTACTAGAACTTTTCAGATCTCCATGCTCTCGGAATACGATGTGATCAAATGAAACTCTCCCGTCTGGCTATGTGTTGTTACATTTGCAGCGAGCGTTATTTGAAGTTTCGAATCGAGTGGCATTTACTGCTCGATTGACCGTAGTAATGCACTCTGCCCTGCGTAAGCTTCCATATATTTTTCATGTTATTCAAACAAACAGTTCGTATAAGCTAGTCTTTGCTCGTCACACTCAAGAGTTGAGGATTCATAATCTTTGAGTTTAGTTTTTAAAGATGTCGGCGCCTAAACTTTGGAGTGTTACTCTCAAAGGGCAATACTCTAATTTATTTCATTTCATAGACCTATGTTCGAAACAAAAAGGTTATAATTTCATAACACGATCTCTAAGTTCCAAACTCGGTGGTAAAACTCCTGAAAGAAGTTGGACCGTTATGAGATTAGGTCTTTTGAGTATCGGAGTGGGGACTTTGGCTGGTGCCGGTTACTCATATAAAAAACTACAACAGGCCAGAGCTCCTGTCATTAACAAAGATTTTGGAGCGCAAGGTCCATTATTGGTGACTCTCCCTCAAGTTGCAGTCTCCAGGCAGGTAAACATTTATTTGTTTTTGGCCGATTCCATTTTTAGATTGTTATGTAATAGCATCAAATTAAAAAACAAACTTCTAACTATAACACAAAATTAAGAGATGAACACTTGGCATAAATATTAGAAATTTATCTACAACCAACAAATCAAGAATGTTTACATAACAAGAAATGGGCAGTGTCTGAATAGTCCGTCCAAGGGCCGTTGGAAGTTGCAATGGAATAGGCTTAAAGGAAAGGATGGAAGTAATTCTTAGGGTGTCCGAATAATCTTTTTGATTTTCAATTCCACCCCTTATACCACACATAAAATATGCCCTTTTCATACACTATAGTTAAAATAATGTTTTATGTTGATTGAAAGTATATTAATGTGTAGAAATGGAATAAAACATACACAAACTGTTAAATAAAACTAATGTTGAGTTCTTTGTACATATAGAAATGTTAATCAGCCCAATTTCGCTTTCTTTCGTGACAATCTCTGTGGAGAGGAAATTAATTTTCATTATTTTCAGCTCTAAACTAAGAATTGTTTGAGAATAATACTCAACCAATAAAAGTAAATTAATTAGGAAAAATAGATATTTATCCACGGCAGGGCCTACATTCATATTTGTTTCTCTAAATATGCAAAAATATTTTACATATTATTTGTCAGGGCCTATCCTTACAGTTTTGACAAACTTTTTGGTGCAGGATTGTAATTTGTGTGTTTTGTAGTGAATAGTGAAGTATTCATCAGAATTTCTTTCATCAAGATGTCTAGGCCTACATGTGAATTTATTTTTAAATCCAAGCCTATAAAGGCGTTTAACAGAAAATACTTTTTAAACAAAATTGATAGTATTTGATTTTTACCACTATAGATTAAACTTACAACACCATGGCCAAAGTATGAACAAAATTCACTCTCTTTGTAATTTTAACACAGGTTTAAGAAATTGCCACCAGGAAGCTCTAGCTGTGCAATGCTGTCTAACAATATTATGCACCCTAACTTATGCACTTTATGGTGCCACAAACATATTTGATAAAAGTGTACAAGTGTGTTTTTAGCCTACCTACCCTAGTTAATAGCTTTGAACATCCTTAGCTTCAAAAGCAGAGCTGGATCAACTTTAAAATATAGCTAAGGTAACTACTTTTTGTTTTTTTTGTAGGACAATACTTATTATTTTCAGGGTTATGTCATGTTGACCAAACATGTGATAGAAAGGGGTGAACTTCGTCCATTCTTGTGGACTGGAGCAGAGTCCAAGTAGGACCTGTCCCATTTTCCCTGAGATTTGTTGACACACGTACTGGGAAAGAATTGCACAGAGAGTTTTATTGAATCTTTCTTCCAGACCATCAGACTGGATGGTAGGGAGTTATGCGAGGTTTCTCTCTATTAAGTGGTTGACACATTTCATGGAATAGCTTAGACTCGGAACTGGCGTCCTTGATCTGTATTAAATTCCACTGGCACACCAAACCAGCGGATGAGCTCTTCTACAATGATCTTAGTTACTGTTGACGCTTCCATATCTGCCATAACATAAGCCTCCATCCATTTGGCGAAGTGGTCAATCACTACAAGAATGTATTTGTTTCCTTGAACTGTCTTTGGCAAGAGTCCCAGAATATCTGCCACCACAAGCTGGAGGGGGAATCCTGTAAGTTAGGTTCCTAGTGGTCTTCTTAGCTTGTTGTTCGGTGACTTCCTTTAGTCACACTCAAGCCATTCTCTGTACCACAGCTCTACATCATCTGTTATCCTCCGCCAATAAAACCTAGGTTGGATTTTTCTATAACGTCTTTATAGCACCTTGCTATGTGTCATCTGGTGGTGACCGACCAAGGACACCCTTCCTGAGTGAGCCACCGAACACAGATTCTGAGAACCAGTGCTAGGTAGTGTTGCCATGAGTTTGGACTAAACTGATTAAAATATTCCTGTCTATTTTAAGAGTGTCTTAGTTTTTCCTTCCTTTTTTTTAAAACATATACATGGCCATGTGTGATCAATTATTTGTCCTGCTTTTTCTATAAAAAAAAATATGGTCACAATAAATATAGCCTCAGAGGCTCATAAGCAGGGTCCAGATTTTGATGACATGTCATATTTTTTTATTGGTACTTCACGAACAGGGCTCATATAAGAAAATAAACTATGTTCATGATTCCCTGGTTGTAGAAATGTATATATTATAGGTTAACTTTTAGGATTTGTTTTATCATTTTGGAATCTTAGGTCATATTATCATTATTTTGATTGGTTTAAAGTTATTATTAGGCATTTATAGGGCTTTTTGAGTCATTGTAAGACATTCATGTTGATTAAACTTATTTAATAGGTACTAGCAATATTTTTCAAACACCCAGTTGTCAGAAAGAGAAGATAATGTATTCCATGAAATTGCTATTCTTTTTGCTTGTTTGATTGTAAAATACACATTCCTGATGAGACTGAAAATAAGCTGGAGCAGGTTGCGTTGGGACGTGGTAGCTATTACTTCTGAAGCAGATATTTATAAATCAAGATTATATTTAGCAGAATGAAAGAGTTTGTTTGTTAAAGACGCCATTGCATGGATACTTTTTAGTTTACATAAAGCATGTGTTTGATTTAGTTGTGTGCATTTATTACAACTCGTTAATATTTTTAGGTCATCAAAATCCAGGACCAGCTCATTTAATCTAACAACATTCTGTGTTTTTACACACAAAAAAGTGGATGTAGTTTATATTACAGTAACTAGGAAACTAGGAGAAGGCCGACCTTAGGTAAGTCTCATGCATACAATATACTCTGGTAAGCCATTATCTAATTGTCTGTCCTTGTGGCTGATTGATTTAAAAAAAAACCTCTGGTTCTATTCTCACTGTCAAAAAGAAAGTAATATTTCCTTTGTTAACAGGTCCATCCAGACAATCTTGCAGTAAGTGTAACCAACCTAACCAACATGGTATTGTGTTCTGGCAGGTCATCAGCCCCACGGACCACACCGGGCTTCAGCTCGTCTTGTTCCAATACCCCACGTGCCCCTTCTGTTGCAAGGTACGGGCCTTCCTGGACTACTATGGTTTCTCATACGACGTAGTGGAAGTGAACCCGGTGTTGCGGCAACAGATACGCTGGTCCTCGTATAAGAAGGTGCCCATTGTGGTCGCTAAGGTAGAGGGAGGCTATCAGGTAAGAGCTACCAGACTGGAATCACCTGTTGGACGGAGACTCAAGCTGCACTAGATTATGATATATCACAAAATAACTGCTTTGGATATCTAATGATCTAAGTGCATCACACTCGCAATAGACTGGATTGCTGCTGATGATGATTATGATGAGACCATGGTTTTGATCATGTTTGGGTGTACTGAGGGTGAATTTTCCTTAGTGGTTTTCCACTATTTCTCTATGCAAATATATGTACACTTCATCTCAATTCGACCTTTCTCAACCACAACACATGTGGCTAGTTAGTACCTTCATAGGCATACACCCTGAATGGGTAGTTAGATGCTATGCAAACAACATTATAAATCACAAATATTTATAAGGCTGTGAATAATGATTCTAACTTTACCTAACTTGCTACAAAATACCAAATTTCAATCAATTCTTATCTTGTAGGACATGTCAGCACTGTGTACCGACTCTGTGTACATACACTTTTCTAGGGGTATTGTTAAGGTTATCACTAATACTGCAATGACTGTATGTTTTGGTTTTTATTTACAGCAACTTAATGACAGCTCCCTGATAGTGTCGTCCCTCGCCTCTTACTTACATGACCCCATGGGGGGTCTGCCGAATGTGCTCAAATGCTACCCAACTATCAATTTCAACGATGATGATGGCTCACTACGCAGCGAGATCATGAACAGATATTTCCTCATGTTCCAGGGAGACATCCCAACTGGCAGGACCAAGGAGAACATTATGTAAGTATATAAAATATCACATGTTTCAGACAGGGCTAAGGAAAATATTGTCCTGTTCAAAGGAAGAGCACTGATGTAGGAAGTTGGCAGATGACAGGTTGGTCCATGTCTTGTCTCAATATTGTTCTTGTTCCAGAGAAGAGCGCAAGTGGAGGAAGTGGGCGGATGACAGGTTGGTCCATGTCCTCTCTCCTAATGTCTACAGGACCAAGGAGGAAGCTCTTCAAGCTTTCCATTGGTTCTCAGAGGTGAGTGATGATGTAGATGTTGCTTGGTGCCAATATCTTTATAATATTATGACTCATCCTTTATATTTTGTGTCAGGTTGGGGAGTGGGACAAGCACTTCTCTCCCTGGGAGCGATCCCTGGTCATCTATGTGGGGGCCTGCGCCATGTGGCTCATCGGCAAGAGGCTCAAAAAGAGGTAATTTGTTTTTTCCTGCTGCCTTACATCTGGTCTGGCTATTATTATCTCGTGACTAGATTACTTACTAGGGGTGGGCTTAGCTTCGAAACTTTAACTTGGCTTAAAAAAACCTACTTCAAATAATATGCCATTAACAACACTTGCCACTATATCACAGGTAGGCAACACTCGCCACTATATCACAGGTAGGCAACACTCGCCACTATATCACAGGTAGGCAACACTCGCCGCTATATCACAGGTAGGCAACACTCGCCGCTATATCACAGGTAGGCAACACTCGCCACTATATCACAGGTAGGCAACACTCGCTACTATATCATTGGTAGGCAACACTCGCCACTATATCACAGGTAGGCAACACTCACCACTATATCACAGGTAGGCAACACTCACCACTATATCACAGGTAGACACTGTCTTTGAAGGAGCAACATTGGAAGAGTGTTTAGAAACATTGCAGACGTTTGATTAACTTTTTTTATGAATTGGTTTGATATTTTACATTAAAATGTTGCTCAGACCAAAATGTAGATGAAATGTATAGTTACATTCCTGTCCAGTTACAACAAAATCAATTTAAAGTGTAAAAATAAAGTTTTGTGTTAAAATTTAGACTACAGAGATTAAATGAAAGGTTAAGAAGAAAAACATATATATAGTTTTCCCCTAAAAAAACAGAGCATGTTTTGGTAGTCACAACAGCATCATTTATTTGAAATCAGCAACATACCGGTGTTGTCAGTTTGAAAATTCAATCGCTAGTGCACTGCTCGCGTTCTTTTAAACATCATCTTGCAGTGCAACAGAAATATATCAAAACTAGTACTCTTTATTTCAACCCGTGACTTGTGAGATTTCTTGTAAGTTTTAAAATTAGGGGCCCCTGCCAGAAACCATTGGTTTGCCCTCTACTACAGTCAGGAGATAACACGAGCTTGTCCTCTTCCTCTGTCATTGGTTGGAGTCCCCGCCGAAGGGTCCTACTAACGTATGTTGGTCATGTGTTGTAGACACAACTTGAAGGATGACGTGCGTGTGTCACTTTATGATGAGTGCAACAACTGGCTCAAAGCCCTGAGGAAACAAGGGACCTCGTTTCTAGGGGGCCAGTTCCCTAACCTCGCAGACCTGGCTGTTTTTGGGGTCCTCAACAGTATAGAAGGTTGTTCAGCCTTCCAGGATCTTCTTGACAACACCAGGATAGGAACCTGGTATCAGCTCATGAAGGACCAGTGCCAAGGTCATGCTGGCACCGCCCTCATGGGACTCTAGTTTGGCTAGTATCCTACCTGGTAGTCATGGAGCTGTGTACATGAAGCTGCTGGTTCTGAAAAGCGTTTTAAATATGGTTTAGTTAAGAGCATTACCTTTTTATTTTGGAATGTCGGTTCTGAAGTAGCTCACTATTTTATGGAGCATTAGCTGAGCTTTATATCAAGCTAAATAAATTTAAATAAAACATGTTTTTGTATAGGTATGCCTTAATTTTCTTACAAATGGACATTTGAAGCACTTTTTAGAAAATAGAAAAATATGTTATTGCTGTCAACATTGATCAACTTTTACTATATTATCAGTGTTATTTTAGAGGTCGTTATAATATGTATTAAAAGTGACTGCTGTAGATAACATGACTTGATGTATGAATACATTAAAATTTATCCAGCAACTTGATCTAGCTAATAGATTTGTCTAGGTGTAAGTAAATTAAGGTATATACCATGTTAGTTTATTTTTATACAGCTATAATTATAAAGTCATAACTAATGATGTAGATAATAAAATTGAGATAGTTACCAATAAATTTAATTTTAAAGTGGTTTCTAGTGACAAACATTTGAACTATTTAGTAGCCCCACCACAAAATTACAAGGCCTACCTAAACAATATTGTATGCAGGCCTGGGTTGTAAATCTCCTATCTCTTGTCAAGGAGAGGAAATACATTTCAATAAATTATGTTGACAACGTTTATAAATAAACAAATCATCACTTGTTTGCAGCCGGTGGGGTGTTCGGATCAGTTTAGTAAAATGACTTCATCTTCCTCTAGTCTACTACCACTCTTCCACCTTTAATGTATTCCAGTTTCCTCTCACTTGCACACTTACTGTTATCTGCTACTCTCATTTTTTCATGTTTTCTCTTGTGGTCTTTTTCTTACATACTTAATCTCCATGATTCTCCTTGTGATTATTTCCTTCTCATGTACCCCCAACTCTCTCCCCGCTTGGGGACAGCTAGGATGTTCTCCGTGGCCCCCCTCCTTCCTGGTCTCTCGTACACCCATTGTCCAGGCTTTTACAGCGCATGTGACTATGTGTTATCTTTATACAACACTTTCTTACACTTTTATTTCCATAGCAAGTCCCTTATGCATCTGTAGAACATCTGCTTCTCATTAGATCTTCTCTGCTCTCACCCTTCTTCCCATTCACTACTTTATAATACTTTACACACACTATATTTACTGCATCCAGTTGTATAGCTTTTCCAGGTCTTATTCGCTTCCTTGTCATTACCAAAAAACATTTCACTCTTCGCTCTGCTAAATTTCATTCCACACTATTTAACTTACTAGTTCCATTCCTGTAGCTGTTCCTGTACTACTTCTTCATTCTTTCCTCCTCGTGTTTCCTCGCCACTTTATTTGTGACTATTACCATTACAAGTAGTAGTGGTGAGAGAGCACTTCCCTGCTTCACTCCATTTCTTAGTCGGAACCACTCCGTCCACCCTTTATCTGTTTTTACACAACTTATCATCATGCATTCTCTTTACTCATCGTTTGTCCTCCCACATACATTCTTCACAGCTCCTTTCCTTCAACCTCTCCCATTCTTCATCCTTGGCACTAAACTTCTTTCCTTTCTTAAATACGGCTCTTTTTCTCTCTTGATATTTTAGCCTCCACACTCTTATCCTTCTTTCTTGTTTTGCCTCTTTTCTCCAACATCAACATCCCACTATGTCTGCCACGAGCATCAACCTGTGGTCACTATCTAGACACTATCACATAGCATTTACAGTCTTCCTTTTCACTTCCCTATATAGGGAAAAGAAATATACTAACAATCTTTGCTTTCCATCCCAAATGTATCTAGTAATTCTAAGAATGTATGAAAACTTCACATTAAAAATATTTTATTTATAGAGATCGACCGTGTCCACTATTTTACGAATCCTAATCTTCATTTTAACTTGAATCCCATTTCTTGAATTTGAATCTTTTAAAGACTTAAAAAATATATATAATGAAGTATGAATATAACAGGATAATAGAAACTGTAACTAAATATTAACATTTGTGAGTGGTTGAATCTTAAATTTTCTTTCGAATCCTTGAATATTTAAAAATGTACTATTTTAGTTTAATTGAAAATATTTAGAATTTAATTTTAAAAAGTTGTTTAAGGCTTGTTGCCACTGATAATTGATATATTTTGTTTGTTTTGTCTATTATGTCATAAACAACAAAGGGAACACACTTAGAATATTAATTATATTTATATAATTTTGTCCTTTATATGAGTTAGTTACTTTCATCTACACCTACACAGGATTTTTATTTATTCCTTTTCACAATTGTTTAAAACTGTTAATTCAAGTCATGGTCTTTATAATTATTATATTTGAAATAGTGTTCTGAGATTTTTACTATAAGCAGTATTAGAACTCTTAAACCTTATTTATGTATATACCGTATTTTAATGTATTTTGCAAAATAACAATCGAAGTAAATAGGCCTAAGAAAATGTAAGACTGCCAGCCATGTTTAATTTGTGCTAAGAACACAAACGTCACGCTGAATACAATTACAACTGTTGGTACTAAAGTGAATTGTAAAAAAAACTTGGTAATAGCTAACATCTAGTTACTATTTTTACTTTATATTATTGTATTATATTTCCTCTTGTGTTCATAATATTTGTCAGGATTTGAAAGGTTAATTTGAGATTCGTATTCGTAAAATAATGGATTCGACCCAACTCTAAAAATAACCAAGTCTGAATATTTAATTATTATTTTTAATAGCTGAAGAATGGAAACAAAGTAGGAAGAATGGTGGAAGTCGGAGGGAGATGGAGGCATTTTACCAAACTGGCCTGGCCACAGGCTGGAAATAGATGATGATAATTATTACAGAGCCAAGTCTCGAGGAAGGTGATTTGACTTCTGAATACACTACTTGTAATTCAAAAAACCAAACACGGTACTCCTGCTACAACATCTAGTCCCCGCCTCACATGCTGACTTGTTGGTATCTTTCTACGACCAATCCAGTTTTAAATAAAGACTTTGTTTCTTTTAAAATATATGGGCCTTCTTTGATCTAACTGGTCCATAATTTGTGTCATTTGTTATGATATTATTAGCTATGTTTGATTTGATCATGTTAATTAGCATATTTATTTTAATTTGGCTAAATGTATTCTATATTTGACATAATAATTGATTTAAAGTTTATCTTGAAAATTATTAAAATCGACCAATGATACTTTATATAGATTACTGTGTAATTTCTATTTACATAATGAATTAAACTAAAAGTATAAAATACAAGTATATTAAAATCAGATTGTATCAAGTTTTGTAAATATTTGTTTAGTTGTACATATGTATATTAGATCAATTAAAGTGGTGCTAAGTTGATCAACCTGCGTGTTTGTGTCACGTTACCATCGGGATAATTCATGGTGAGGGTAGTCCATAATAAAATACAAAGCTCACACTGGGATATATTTTCTAAGGAATGTATTGGACCGAAAACTGTCCATACATCATCATCATCATCATCATCATCATGAATAACTTCCAGCTCCTGACCCGGTCTGGAATAAACCTCTCCGACATATCCTTTATCCCCACCACCACCAACATGACCCAATACTCTCCTCACCCTTCTCGGTGGCGCAGTTGGCTAACGCGCTTGTCGTGTTGAGCTCGACTGCTGAGGATGAAGAGATCGAGGTTCGAATCTCGGTCGGGTGAACTGGGGGTGGTTTTTCCTAAATGGTTTTCCACTCTCCCTCCACGCAAATGCGAGGTTCACTTCCTCTAACTCAACCTTCCCAATTCCTAATCCATTAAGAGCAATTAGTACTTAAAGTGTATAACCCGAACGGGTAGTAAGAGGCGGTTCTAAATATTATTACTATTATTATTCTCCACACTCTCTTAAGTCACCTGTCCCATGGTTTACCTCTTGACCTACTGCTCCCCACGTCAACATCCAACATCTTCATCTTCCACGAGCTGTATGATACAGAATTACTGCTCAACACTTTGAGTTGGACAGAAATGTGGTTGAACTAAGTCATGCCTGGGAGGATAGTTAAAGATGGAATGTGAAGATTTTATGAAAATATAAAGAGAAGTATTATTTGTTTCCATCCATCCATGTTGGCTTCCTTCTCTATCACATTCTATCACATGTATTACCTGTAGATGGTTTTTAACAACCGCAGTTGGTATTTTCTCCTCTTTAAGTGAAAATGCTATAGAATCATAATAGATGTGTAAAATAGTTTTTTTTAAATTGCTATATTTGAAAGAAGGCCCTAAAGGAAGGTGGATAGAAACATATTAAAGAGAATGAACACAATATGACTTTCACAATGAAAAAGAAGTACACAGTTCACACTTTACAATGCTGCCACTGGACAAAGCGATAGTACCTGCCTCTTTAAGAAAATCAATCGCTATCGAGCCAATCCTCTGACCTAGGTTTCATTCTGTTGAAACACTTCATCGGGAGGGTGTTGTGAAACGCACAACTCTAAAAGAAACACAAAAAACTACATTCTTTACAGTTTTTCTTTTCACTTTTGTGTTGTTTTGGTTTCCTCCTTTGGGAAATTGTGTTGTGTGTTTCACAGCCCTCCTGATAAGTTCTGATAGATTGAAACCTAGGCCAGGGGAGTGAGCGGTAATGGTCGAGTTTCTTCAAGAGGCAGCCCATTACCTCTTTGTCCAGTGGCAGCAGTGTAAAGTGTGAATTGTGTTTGATCCTTTTAATATGTTTCCACCCACCTTTCCTGTACCTCATTTCAAATATAGCAAAATACCTCGAACATGAAAAGAGGTTAGCCTTTAAGAGGTAATTATTAATGAGTTAATGGTTCATTAATGAAACAGGCACTACTCTAGTAATATACTAGACTGCCTAAGACAATGGTTCGATCCCAGTCGGTTACACTGAGGGTGGTTTTACCTAAAAGGTTTTCTACTCTCCTTCCATGCAAATGTGGGTACACTTTTTCTAAATTCAACTTTCCTAATCACTAACATTAATGTAATTAGTACATAGACCTATAACCTGAAAGGGTACATGGATAACATAAATATAATTATATCAAATTCCACTTTTACTGATGCACCAAATTGCGGAACTGTATGGTCAAATGGGTTAACCTCGGCAGGGTTAGTAAAATGGTCCTTGCTTGTTGGATTAGTGGAGACTTTTAGCTGATTGTTATTATCTTGTGTGCTTATATTGTTTCATGGAGGGTTCCAGGACAACACTAGTGCTTGTTTATAGAACATGACAGAGTCTGTATTTGCCAAGATTCAGATCACTTAGACTTACATAATCAGTAGTAAGAGAGAGTGTAAAATAAATAGAAATAAATTAATATTTGTTTTTAAATAGCCATACATCTTATTTCAAAATCACTAAATTAAATAGGTGAAATACAATTAGAGTGTGAATGGTGTGAAACTGTCCGGTCATGTGTTATCTGTGGCGCACGATGGAGTGGAGCTTTTCATTTCTTGTTTATGTTGTGCAAGCCAGCTGAGTGTAAGTGAGACAGAATCCTCTGTTCTCATTATCCGGGGTGGCTCCAGAAGTCTCGTCAGCGTCAGTCACTACCGTCAAGACGAAAGGTTTGGATGAGGCTGTAAACATTAATAATACTGATATGTAATGGACTCTTTATCTGTAGTCACAAACAACTTTCATAACTTATCAAGCTAAACTGTTCTTCCTTTGATACTTCTGCTGGCTGGAAAACTAATCAACTGGAAATGATACCCACTTTGGTGGCCGCATTGTTAATAGTGCTACTAATAATAATAATAATAATAATAATAATAATAATAATAATAATATTTAGCACCGCGTCTTACTACCCGTTCGGGTTATACGCTTTTAAGTACTAATTACTCTAATGGATTAGGAATTGGGAAGGCTGAATTAGAGGAAGTGAACCCGCATTTGCGTGGAGGAAGAGTGGAAAACCGTTTAGGAAAAACCACCCTCAGTTCACCCGACCGAGGTTCGAACCTCGATCTCCCCGTCCTCAGCGGTTGAGCTCAACACGACAAGCGCGTTAGCTAGCTACGCCACCGAGGCGGGTAATAGTGCTACTCTCGCAGTGTAATAGACTGCCGATGACAGGTAGATCGAGGTTCGACTCTCGGTTGGGTGTACTGAGGTTTGTTTTTATAAAATGGTTTTCCACTCACTCCACGAAAATATAGGTACACTTCTTATAAATATAACCCTGTTCATCCATAAAACCACTACTGTCATTAATATATAGGTGTATAACCCAAACAGGTAGTAAGACGGGGTGCTAAAAAATATATATATATATACTTACTGAGGTGATTCTTTGTTTACATCACCAGAGAAACCATGATTGGCGTTTTATTTTATATCAGTAAATTATATATTTCTGTTTGGTTTTAATACATATTTGGAAGAAGGTACAGGAAAATTGGATCGAAAACAAATAAAATGTGAACAAACACAATATGGCTTTTACAATGAAAGGAGAACACAGTTCACACTGAACAAATGATAATGGCTGCCTCTGGAAGAAAATCAATTGTTGTCACCCAACCCCCTCCCCCCCGACCTACGTTTCATTCTATTGGAACTCATCAAGGAGAAAGTGTGAAACGTGCATTGTAATTTTCTAAAAGAGGAAACCAAGAAACACAAAAGGGAGGAAAAGGAAATTGGTGAAGAACGAAACGACACTTAGATAGGAACACATAATATAAAGGACAAACACAGGAAATGGACATAATATGCGAATATGTATAAGATCTCTCTTTAAGGCGAACTTCTTTTCACTCTTTGGTTTTAAATAATATAAACTCTTTTCTTACTTGAGTTATGGTGCAACAAATGGATAAAGAGCTGGGAGAGAAGTCGTTATAAAGTTATAATCATGAATGGAAGGGGGTAAAATATAAGTTTTGCTTGGAATTAAACGCCGAAAGATCAAAATCTGTGTAAAGTTGATAGCTTTCAACAAGTAAACCCTTAACTAGAAAGTCAAGTGAGACCTTATTCTATAGAATTTTTTGCAATAAAATGTTTTGAACACATTTTAGTGTAATAATCTGCAGCCATTGCTGCAACGATCACCAAATTTTTTACAAATAATAATTGTTGGAAAAGAATGGAAAGAAAATTGTATATGAGATGTCGCCCAGTGTTAATAGAAGCTAGCTGTTACATCCTTTGCAATTGTTTGTTAAACTCTTTAGCATGTATGATGACTTCAGTTGTCCATTTGTGAAGTACGCTACAGTGTTTGCGACATCATCAGTCATTGGTAATTTGTAAACCATTCACAAACTTAAACTATTGTACTAGAGAAACTAAGTTACCCTCAGAAAGGGTTTCAGTAACTGATTAAAGTCACACTTTAGATGTTAAAATGCTGTGTGACTGTTGAAGGTCACTTCATCTAAACATATTAACTGACCACTCTCCTAGTCAATATGAGATCATTAGTCACAAAACTGTTCTACTTACTTGTGGTGGTGACCAGACCGTTCCCACAGAACCTGTCAGAGTTGACTGAAACTCCCCCCTGGTAAGGGTTTGGGATGACGATGAAGTCTGTGGTGCAGGAAGTTCCAGTCAGTTGCGCATCGGCGGTAGCTAGTAACACAAGAGTAGCTCCTTTACAATATATGAATATATCATTTCTCTTAGGACCGCATCTTACTACCCATTTGGGATATACACACATGTAGGACTAATTACACTAATGTGTACAGAGAATATATGAGATAGTAGAGGAAGCAAGACAGATGGTATGAGGCATAAAAAGAGGATGGTGAATAAAATGTTTGAAATGTATGTGGGGAAAAGACTGCAGAGCAAGGCCGTAGCCAGTCAATAATTTCACAGGAGAGGGAGAGGGGGGGGGCACATCCCCTAGTTTCCAGAAGCTAGAAATAATTCTAAATGAGAAACACCTCTAGAAGCTCTCTGAAGTGCTTTTTATGGTAACATGGCTCCCTCATTTGTACTTGTATCTTAATTTTGATCTTGTTTGAACCATAAATAAAGCCATATATATTTTGTTCATAAAACTTCGGGGGAGTTTGAACCCCCTGACTACGGCCTTGTGCAGGGGAGGCCAAGAAAGAGTTGTGAGGAGCAGATAACAGAAAGTGTTCGAGTGAAAGGCGAAGAATGGAAGAAACTAGAGGAGGAAGCGTGGTGGAAGGACAGACAATTATGGAAGCATTTTACTAAATTGACCCAGCCACAGGCTGGAAACAGTTGATGATAGAGATGATAAAGTGTACCCACATTTGTAGAGAGAGAGAGAGAGAGGAAAACAACCCTTAGTACACTTGACCGGGATTCACACCTCGGTGTCCTCGTCATCTGCAGTCTACTCTGTTGTGAAAGTGACACCTTAGACCAGTGTTTTTCAAACTGTGTTCTGCAGAGCTCTTGAACTCTGCCATTGTTATCTCATGCTATATGAGGCAATTTTAGGATAGGGTCTGTTTTTCATAATTTAAAATAGCATCAGTAAATAAGATTGCCAATTTTTTTAAATCTGAATAAAATATATTTGCCGAAGGTTCACCTAGAACAATTTATGTTTTCCATTTGTTTTATACTTTTTACACTTGTACAATTTAACAATCTTAATTGAATGCTTACAGTTGTAGTGTAAAAAATGTTACGAGGGCTTTAAGATGTATATTTTCTAGTTCAAGGGTCCCTTCAGTCTAAAAATGTTAGGGAAACTCTTCCTTAAAAATGTTGACCATTGAAACAGCTATTTATAATATTGAACATTAAGGCCATTGGTGCTGCTGAGTGCAAGTCTAAAACCTATATTGTGGGTGGTAGGATGAAAGACGTGGTGTGGCTTCACAACCAACCAAAGTATCCTTTCGCGCCAACAAGAACAGACGGATCACGGAAATCGTAGATGGCGCTAGCTACCATACAGGTCTTGCAGAAAAATCATACGTTTGTAAATATCAGTTTTCTCGAGAACAAGTGAATTTTTTATGTTAATATTTTCAACACCCCTTCCAGGATAATGTATCAGTGTTTATTAATTGTTACTTTTTTATTTTTGTCATGAAGTCGGCAGTTCTTTATTGAAAAATTACAATTTTATCAATTTTTGATCACAGTTAAAATAATAAAGGAGCTGTGTATGTAAAAAGTATAACTCAATCAACATGCTTCTATTCTTGAACAAACTGTATCCAAAAGAAAATTGCAAAACAATCAAAATTCTTCAAGAAAAGCATTTGTTCCCATGGCTCTGCATCTCCACGCCAAATGAAAAGGGCCAATTGCCTTAAGGAAATTGAATATCCCTGGGTGTTAGAATGTAATGCCATTTTACTATGTTCAAACCGGCCCCGTGGTGTAGTGGTCAGTGCAGCTGGCTACAAGCCTAGGGACACAGGGTTCAATTTCCAGCTGGTACCTTAGGTATCTTTCCCGAAAGGGGATCACCAACAGTCACAAGGGTTTGGTTAGTTAGGTTTGAGTGTTTCCACACGCTCATACTATCACCATCATCTAAGCGGGACATGGAAAGGATGTACGATCAGTACATTCGGGCGTCCCCTGGGCATTGGTACATTAGTACTGGCTAATATTTTCACAAACTGGGCTACGGATGATGTAGGCCAGACGTGCAATATTATAACCCTATCCTGAGAATTCTTCGTCTAACCCCTGTTTATTGTTTATTCCTTTTAGTATCAAATATATTTTTCAACTCTTGGTTCTTTAAAACTATTAATTTATTTTCTTGGTACAAAGTGAGAGACAATCAAAAAAGAACAACTGGTATGATTATAGTTTTTAGTTTTGTATATTCTCATTTTAATATTTCGACATACGAGACGAGATTACAACAGCTTTTGAACTGAATAGTAACAAGAATTGTCTTGATAAATTATATTATTTAAATTGAAAAATGACATCTGGGCAAAGGAATCAAACCCGAAATCTTAGACTTAATATGCCAATGCTCTATCCACTGAGCTATCCAAGAAATTATCCCGTCCCCAAGGTCATTTGTCTCGCATTTTAAGGCAGAGTCTATGATGGACATGCACAAATGGTCACCTACATTTGAGTGACCAATTAAGATCACGTGCGTAAAACCCGAACGAGTAGTAAAATGCAGTGCTAATAATAATAATTAAAGATCACTAGGTATCAAATAGCACAGCCACCTTCGACTCAGGAGGGCTTTATGCTGCCATTAGTACAATGACAACTGTACCAATGCACATACCACTATGGATTTAATAGCCAAACTATTATATTTGTTAGTTATGATTATAGCCACATCTAAATATTATATTCATTAAATTGAAAAATGACGCCTAGACACAGGGATCAAACCTGGGACCTTAGGCTTAATACGCTAATGCTCTTACCACTGAACTATTCAGGATTCTTCCTGTGCCCAGGGTCATGCTTCTAATATTTCAAGGCAGAGTATTTTAAGGATATGCGTAAGTTGTCGGATACTGTTTTTGACATCTTGAGTTTCATTCATATCTGTTAGCACACTTCCCAAATATTTAAATTTGTCAATTAGAAAACGCATGTTGCCGGTCTTTATGAATCCATTTCCTTTATAATATTTATAGTATAGTCTTGTGCTGTAGTTCATCCATGTTTACTTTTAGACATATTTCCAGTCTCACCGGATATAATGACATACTTCTAGTTTTATAACTACCACATTAAGAGAGCTACCTAGCACCGTAGTGTCCAGTCCTCCAGTGTCACCGGATATAGTGACATACTTCTAGTTCTATAACTACCACATTAAGAGAGCTACCTAGCACCGTAGTGTCCAGTCCTCCTGTGTCACCGGATATAGTGACATACTTCTAGTTCTATAACTAACCACCACACCACGTTAAGAGAGATACCTAGCACCGTAGTGTCCAGTCCTCCTGTGTCACCGGATATGGTGAAAGTGTAGAGACTACTAGAGCTCTGACTCCACTGGATGGAGCAGTACCCCTCAGCCATCCTCACACAGACCCCATAATTCAGGTTTACCAACTCTCTTGTGCCGAAAGCTGGAACAAAGCAAAGGAAACATAATTTTTCTGGGAGCCATGTTTTGTGCAGCACACAATAGATGTGTCCTTGACTACCAAGGGTAACTCACCGGTGGTGCTGGCCGTTAGACCGTAGTTGAAACTCTTGACAGTACCAGTGATGTCTGTGTAGTACATGAGACAACCAACGGGCGCTGGAAACGAAAAGTAACATAAGGCTGGTTCTTAAAATGTAATTGGATACAACTTGATTCCCGTACTTGCCGAAAATAGATCTGAGCAGCACATGCTTGAGTGTCACAACAATTCACACAGTTGCAGACATGTTTATTGACTCATAATGCTTTGCAGCTCAAACTGTATACATCTGATTAGCAAGATCATTTATTTTCAGCTGGATAGGCGGATCTTTAAGATAATTATCATCGGTCCGGCACCTTATCTCATTTGGTAGCGTGCTGAGCCAAGGGTCTTGGGTTTGTCTGACATGACAAAAAAAAAATCATTGGTGAAATGTGGGTTTCCCTGTTCAAAGTGATGAATTAATGGCTGGGGGTCTGGATGTTGTGTCTGTTCTAGACAGTGTGTTAGCCGTGTGCTGATATAATCAGTCGGCTCAAAAAGTGTACACTAAATAAGATATCTCAAATAATAAAAAATGTAATGATAGATATTTTCAAATTATTGTGTTGGGCCGGTTTGGTTTGGTTTGAAATTATTTACTTATAGCTCACCCTGGGATTATATTTCTGCCCTGCAATTGTTATTTGGCAAATGTATAAATATAGTCTTAAACAAAGATGGTGGTGGGGGGTAGATTTGATATAACATCCATTAGATTACATTTTATTTTTAATTGTATGGATATTTATATACCTAAATATAATATAATATACCTAAATTTAAGTTTTTAAAAGCCTGCAAAAATTACTGTTTTTTTTTAAATAGTCTAGAGTTTCAGTAGTGAAATGGGTTATATTTTCATATATAATGTTTTTTACAATTTGAAAAGCTAAGTTCTACTTTACACGATGTCAAGGGACAAAATTTTAAATTTGCCGTTTCCGAAGAAGTTGAACTTTTCTCCTGCAATAGCATTTGGTTTCATCATATCACTGTCCTATACCCCGATTTAGACCTACGCTCATTATATATTCAAAAAGTGTCGATATTCAAACATACTCCAAACAAGTATTCCACAACTTACAATTTTTAAGAAACTGGGCTCTCTCTTACAGTTTATAGCAAAAAATCCATATAGTATGAAAAAGAAAGAGGACAAAGCCGAAATAGGTGCTCAAAGACGTTTATTTATAAATTAGTCAAAAACCAACAGAATCGGTAGTAGTAGGCATTGTAAGATTAACATATTGTACACGTAATAACATTAAATGTATATATATATATATATATATATATAACACGCATCTTCCATTTAAGAAGAGATTAGGTTTACTTAGACTGCCTCAGGCCTAGTGGTCAGTTCCTGCTAGAGTTCCAAAGGTCCCGGATTTGATCCCCGGTGCTTACAGTTGTTTCTGTAAAGCTATGGGTCTGAAACGAGGTAAACTCAGCCTCGTGAGGATAAAAGAGGAGCTACTTGAACAAAGAAGTAGCGGCTCTTGTCTATAATTCTGAGATAAGTGGCTGGCCGAAGGATTCACTGAGTTGACCACATGAAACCCTTTATCAAATTAATATTGGCACTATCTTCTCCAAAAAGTGGAGGAGCACAGTATGCATCAAAACACGGTGTTAAAAGCTAACCCAACAAAGATGGTGCTTGCCTTCCCTTGTCGGTATCAATAGAAAAATTATTGAAACTTTTCTAGAATATATATTTTCCTACCACACCAATACTTTGTTTAACCAATATTTTGTTTTGACTCATATGAGTATTTACACTCTTATATCGGATCAATTTTGAATGAAACAATAATTTGGTTGTAATTTATGTAACTCTCTTAATAATGCATTATTTTTAAACCCACATTCTGATAATATATTTAAAGTTTACTGCTTCTTCATTTTAAAATGAGCTTAACACAACATACATAGACCTTTTATTGCAGTAGTCTAATTACATTATTATTATATTAGTATAGTATAAGAAATTTTTTTAAATATATTCTACTCTAATTTTCTTCCAATACGAGTATGGTATCAATAATGTTCTTATAATATTAGAGATAAGTAAAGTAAAGATACTTTAATTCTGATATGAGTATGTATCAATACTTTAATTCTGATACAAGTAAGGTATTAAGAGTTTAAGTCTCATATGAGTATAGTATCAATACTTTAATTATGTTGAAAGTATGATATTAATAATTTTAATTCTGATACAAATATGATATCAATACTTTGATTTTGATATGAGTATTGTAACAATAATTTAATTCTGATACGAAAAATGATATAAATACTTTAATTGCGATATGAGTATGGTATCAATCAATACATTTCCTACGAAAGTAGAGATGAGTGAAGTATTTACCAAGCCAAGGACAGTCGCACTCCAGCTGAGAAAGTTTGAGGTTCCATCTTCTATTGCTGGTATCAGTAGTACTGGTGGTGATGGTTATCTCTATGGGGGTGCTCCCAGACGCAAAGTTCACATAAACTAAAACAGGGCAACATCAGTTATAACAGTCCTCTGCTAGAGCAGAACATTGGCCCAATTAGATCAATAGCTACAACATGTAAACATCAACATTGCTAGAGCAGAACATTGGCCCCCTTAGACCAATAGTTACAAGTAACCATCAACATTGCTAGAGTAGAACATTGGCCCTATTAGACCAATAGTTTCAAGTAACCATCAACATTGCTAGAGCAGAACATTGGCCCCATTAGACCAATAGTTACAAGTAACCATCAACATTGCTAGAGCAGAACATTGGCCCCATTAGACCAATAGTTACAAGTAACCATCAACATTGCTAGAGTAGAACATTGGCCCTATTAGACCAATAGTTTCAAGTAACCATCAACATTGCTAGAGTAGAACATTGGCCCTATTAGACAAATAGTTACAAGTAACCATCAACATTGCTGAGAGATATATTCTCCATTTTCCCCAGTATTATCCCCACATATGACGGGTACAGTAGAGAGATACTCACTGTGTTCCCCAGTATTATCCCCACATACGATGGGTACAGTAGATACTCACTGTGTTCCCCAGTATTATCCCCACATATGACGGGTACAGTAGAGAGATACTCACTGTGTTCCCCAGTATTATCCCCACATATGGTTGGCACTGTAGATGCACTCCCGGTTACAGTCATAAAGTCTGTGGTGCAAGCCCCCGTCGCATCAGGCTGGGCGATGCTGAAGTCGATGAAGTCAATACGGAGCTAACAAAAAGTACAACACTGTCCATCATGAATGTACAAAACTATAGAATGTTCTATTCCCCACAGTAGGACTGTGCTTCCTACCCAAGATTAGATCCATCCTCCCTTCCGAGCCATTTCTTAGTGTTCCTCCTAACACTGTGACATCCAAATGCTAAAAGCCAGGAGCCACTGTGTAGCTCTAATTGATAGGAACCTCATCACTTTGAAGTTAATCCTGCTTTTCTTACAGTCGGGTGTACACAGCGAAACTTCATCAGGTGATATCGGTGCAACCTCTTTCATAATGTCCTGTCTCACCTGGCAGATGTTAGAGTTGCACTTGTTGATGGTGATGGTGCATCTTCCACCATCTGTGTAGTAGCTCGGATAGCTGGGGTTCACGAAGTACGTGCAGTTGACTCGCGTTGACGTCCCACATGTCTTGGTGACTACAACAAACATTTGCCATGGTCAGAGAACACATCAATTTCTATTACATGAGTCTAGCATTGAGTGCATTTTCAGGACAATGGAACCAGTGCCTCTCGTCATAAATAAAAAGGTAATGTAAAAAAATACATCCTTTGTCATTTCATTTTAATAGTTTTAGGGCGAGAAAACTGCATAAACTACTGATGTAATTTTGTATAAATTAATACAATAATATTATACCTCGAGCCCTTTACAAGCAAGTCTTCCATAAGGTCTTTGTTAACCCTGGTTATTGGGAGAGAGTAATGTCAGTTGACCCTGGTTATTGGGAGAAAGTAATATTAGTTAATCCTGGTTATTGGGAGAGAGTAATGCCAGTTAACCTTGGTTATTGGTAGAGAGTAATGCCAGCTATCTCTGGTTATTGGGAGAGAGTAATGTCAGTTGACCCTGGTTACTGAGGGAGAATAATGTCAGTTGACCCCGGTTACTGAGTGAGAGTAATGCCAGTTGACCCTGGTTATTGGGGGGGAGAGGTGTCAGCTAATCCCGCCAGCTAGCCCTGGCTATTCACTCACCAACGCAGCAGGTGCCCAAGCCACTAGAACACGATCCAGACGCCGTACCACCGTAGCTTGTGCACTCTCTCCTCGTGTAACAAGTACCGTTCAGATTATTAGAACCTGTGCACTGAGTGTTCTGGAAACGGACGACGGAGAACAGCGGGAAGAAGACTAGACAGGAGAAACATGGCATTCGTTACTGGACTGTACATGATTATATGCCATATTTTACTGGACTGTACATGATTATATCACATTTATATTACTGGGCATGTCAATTGGACTGTTTGGTTTTGCTTGTAAAAATTTTTTATTCTTTTTATTTTAATCTTAAAGGTACTTTGTTGTTTATTGTGTTGTTTTGAATTTTGAATTGCCACTCTATTTTTACTACTTTTCCAATTAGAGGATTTCTTTCCTCTCTTCTGATTGTACAGACGCGTTTTCACCACTCTTTTTTACTTACCAATACTGGCGGTTCAAGTTGGCTCATGACTGTTCAAGCAGTAAAATGTTTGTGCTTAATGCTCATTTTTGTTTGCTTGTTGTGTTGATGTATTCCTTGTCTTATATTTAATGGTTCATTAGTATGAAAGATTTAGTTTGGCTGTACGGTAAGTTAGGCCTACGCGGACCTAACTTCTCGTTCAATAAAGCTACATTCTTCAAGTAAGTCTCACATCAGTGGCGGCTCGTGTATAGGCACTGCGGGACTGCAGCACCCCCTATTTCCACTTGATATTATCGATAACATTTGATATAATGAGTCCGTTTTTCTTTAAATCTTTATTTATTTTTGTAGTACAATATATATTCCTTGAGCTTAATGTCAGTACTTCAGTAGCCATTCCCCAGTTTATGAAAAAATATACAAAAATATTTGTATGGAACTGTGCGTTTCACAGTGCCAGTGACGTGGTGTTTGACTGTTGTGTGCATGCGCACATAGGAGAGGGGTGGGGAGGAAGGCGGGACTGCCAGGTAGAGAAAGCACTGTTGCTCTTGCAGTGCCGGCTCTGGCGTGATGTTGGAAGAAAGTTTTTTTTTTACTCAGAGTGTGTTGTGCTTAAAAATCGTGTACCATATTCTTGAATGTGATAAAGTGTAGAAGAGTGTAAAATTAGATTATTATTCTGCTTCCAGCTATTCTATTTGATTCATTTTTTACGTTTCTTTTATTTAACAGAAAGACTAAATGCGCTTGCAGTACTTTCAATGTAGAAAAATTTCCTCAATTGTCATCCAGAGATCAAGGAGAAGATTATTGAACTTTTCTGCGCAAATTAAAACAAGAATAATGAATTTCATTTTTAAATGAATAGATCAAGGTTGAACTGTAACAATTTAAGTTAAAGTAAATAGTAAAGTATTATTTTGTTAAGATTTAATCAAGTTCCTGAATAAATTTTCTTTTTATACATAACTAAGGCTAAAAAAATTTTTGGAGCAGCACCCTCACTAATTTTAGCTACGAGCCGCCACTGTCTCACATTGTTCTAAATTTTATACAGTCTACTTCTCAACTATACACGCTACCAGAATGATCAATTTTAAAATATAATTCTCTCCGATTGCGATAATTGTTTGCAAACACCATTGATCAATATAATCACTAAATATGAACGTTTGTTAGTTACTTATACTCCCAAATTCAACTCTATATTTGAGTTGTCCCATGGTCTCTTATTGTATTAGTAATAATGTAAAGCGGATAACTCAAGAAGTGAGATGACATGATAAATAACCATAATCTTGTATTGTTCTTGTGGATACTGATACAGTACTTACATATCTTGCCGTCCCTCTGCACGCTGGTGTAGTTGACATTGTTGGCCTGTAGATATTTGTGTCCCTCCCACTCTCCCACTTCATTGCTCCCCATATCCTGGTCAAGAGTCTCCAGGTCCAGAGATGAGACCAGCACGAGTAGTCCAGCCACTAGCAATAACACAGGTCTCTCCATGACTGCTGTTATAACAACCAACAATACTTATATAGCACAGGTCTCTCCATTACTGCTGTTATAACAACCAACAATACTTATATAGCACAGGTCTCTCCATGACTGCTGTTATAACAACTTAAGAACCAACAGTACTTATATAACACAGGTCTCTCCATGACTGCTGTTATAACAACCAACAATACTTATATAGCACAGGTCTCTCCATGACTGCTGTTATAACAACCAACAATACTTATATAGCACAGGTCTCTCCATGACTGCTGTTATAACAACCAACAATACTTATATAGCACAGGTCTCTCCATGACTGCTGTTATAACAACCAACAATACTTATATAGCACAGGTCTCTCCATGACTGCTGTTATAACAACCAACAATACTTATATAGCACAGGTCTCTCCATGACTGCTGTTATAACAACCAACAATACTTATATAGCACAGGTCTCTCCATGACTGCTGTTATAACAACCAACAATACTTATATAGCACAGGTCTCTCCATGACTGCTGTTATAACAACCAACAATACTTATATAGCACAGGTCTCTCCATGACTGCTGTTATAACAACCAACAATACTTATATAGCACAGGTCTCTCCATGACTGCTGTTATAACAACCAACAATACTTATATAGCACAGGTCTCTCCATGACTGCTGTTATAACAACCAACAATACTTATATAGCACAGGTCTCTCCATGACTGCTGTTATAACAACCAACAATACTTATATAGCACAGGTCTCTCCATGACTGCTGTTATAACAACCAACAATACTTATATAGCACAGGTCTCTCCATGACTGCTGTTATAACAACCAACAATACTTATATAGCACAGGTCTCTCCATGACTGCTGTTATAACAACCAACAATACTTATATAGCACAGGTCTCTCCATGACTGCTGTTATAACAACCAACAATACTTATATAGCACAGGTCTCTCCATGACTGCTGTTATAACAACCAACAATACTTATATAGCACAGGTCTCTCCATGACTGCTGTTATAACAACCAACAATACTTATATAGCACAGGTCTCTCCATGACTGCTGTTATAACAACCAACAATACTTATATAGCACAGGTCTCTCCATGACTGCTGTTATAACAACCAACAATACTTATATAGCACAGGTCTCTCCATGACTGCTGTTATAACAACCAACAATACTTATATAGCACAGGTCTCTCCATGACTGCTGTTATAACAACCAACAATACTTATATAGCACAGGTCTCTCCATGACTGCTGTTATAACAACCAACAATACTTATATAGCACAGGTCTCTCCATGACTGCTGTTATAACAACCAACAATACTTATATAGCACAGGTCTCTCCATGACTGCTGCTATAACAACCAACAATACTTATATAGCACAGGTCTCTCCATGACTGCTGTTATAACAACTTAAGAACCAACAGTACTTTACCAACACTCATTCAAGCATCTTTTTTATTTATCATTTTTATTTTAGATGGTTTAACCTAATTAATTATTATATCTATTGCTATTCATTTTTAATAGTTAATAACCATATGCTTTGATTATATATAATAGGCCTAATCTTGTATTTTCTTTGACTGCTAGATTTTTTAAATGAGCCTTTATTTTCTCATTATTACCAATTTTATATTTACTTTTTAAAGTTCTTCATCGGTCGTTAGGTAAAATACTTAGCATTGCAAGCAACAAGGTAGAGATGGAAACTAGTGGATGTGAACAAAATTAAATTGTAATTAATAAAGTTCTATAAACATCTACAGAATATTCATTTCTTTCGTTGTTTATTGTTTTTAAAATTTAAATCGTTGGCCTGTGGTACAAGAGGTCGTTTCTCAGTGATTGTGCTCATCAGTGGCGTATTCTGTGAAAAACTCCCTTAACTGTAGGCTAGCTTAGGCAATTTTGAGCTCCCTCCTTCCCCCCACTCCCATATTCTCTCTTTGATGTATCCATAACGATGATTACCATCCACTCAAAATTTAATAATGGTTGTCAGCCCGCATTCAGGCTATACCTACAGAGTGGCTACCAAACTGTTTGGCGAATTAGTGCCAATTCCTGCGGATAGAGGGTGTCATGTGGTCAGCACAACGATGACTCCAGCCATTAAGCTCGGCTTTCTATACCGGAGCCACTGCTACTTTATTCGAGTAGCTTCTTATGTATCCATTCTAGGCTGAATCTAAACTGTTCCAGACCCACTACTTCCCAGATAGTCTGGACGCGCCGGGAATCAAACCCGGGACCTCTGGATCCGTTGCCAGAACCTATGACCACTAGACCACATAGGTGGTCCTCAAATTTTAGTGATATCTACATGGTTAAAAATTTAAGTAAATATTAATGTCGGAGCTAAGAGTGTTATGTTCACATTTCTGAATGCGTAAGAGAAACATATCTTATTCAATTAGCCTAGTGTAATTAAAATCACACAGTTAGCAATACTCAAAGCAAACAATCATAATAACAGTAAAATGAAGTGATACATCGATCAAGCGTCCACCAGATCTTGGTGAGAGGGAATCAGGTGGATTGCCCAGCTCACGTTGCAATTAAAACTACTTCTTAAAGCCTAACTTATCTCACACAATGCTGCTTGGAAACAAACGAGTCTCCCAACTTGAGAATTTATGCTCCAGAAGCTATTTAGATGCGTAAACTCTGACTAAAATAGAGGAGATTATTTCGGACTATTAATACTCTATCACTATGTCATTGGTTTATTGCTAAGATATTTACACATGTCTTTTGCTGTAAGCAGTGGTGCTCCCAAGGGGGAAAGGGGCAAACCGGGTATTTGACCCACTTCCCCCTCTTTCCCTAACACCACAAATATTGTTGATAGAAATTTAAATAATATTAAGCATAACTAAAATATTTAGCATTGAAGATGTGTCAAATGTATATGCTACATTTTAAGACCAGGCTTCAGACTAAAGCCTAATATTCAACAATATACCGTTACACACAAAATTAACAATTGAAAAAACATACAAATAATAGATTCGATACCATTTACATTATTTAAATCTCTTAATTACTATCAAAATACTCCAAATGATTTATAAAAGCATTTAATATTCATAAATATTCTCGGCCTTCAGGGCTTAGGAGGCTGTGCAACCCCAAACCCGCTCTCTCCATCAAAATGTCATTCTTGCTACAGCCTTGATTGAATGCCTCCCCCAAAGTAAATTTCTGGGTGCGCCACTGATTAAGTAAATTATAAGAAAATATATTTTATTTACCTTTTCCTTCTAAATCATCTTGAAGTGGTGAACTCACACTCTTGACTTTTGGGATTCTTTGATGTATAATTATATAATATCACAATGACTAATAAGTCGTTAATGTAAAANAATTTGAAAGAATGGTTAAATGTGTTTGCCACATACATGATAATACATGTGACTAGAACACCTAAACATAAATCATTGTATTTAATTAGTGTATAATCTAAAGATTGTTACGTATGCTAACTATTATTTTACAATTAATTATATATTTATTTTACGTATTCTTACTTAAACTATACTAGATTATCATATTTTCAAAATTGAAAAATGACACCTGGACACGGGAATCGAACCCGGGACCTTCGGCTTAGTACGCCAATGCTCTTACCACTGAGCTATCCAGGATTCGTCCCGTGCCCATTTATACTAGATTAGTTTAGTAAATAAACATTGTGATCTTGAATCTTTTTTCAATAGTTGGCACAATGCTTAACTTGCTTCACAGGAACAGCATGACCTGAGTTGTGAAAACCCGAGCTCATTGGCAGGGCGAGCGGAAAGGAATGTGTTGCAACCCCCTAAACTTTGGGCAAGGTCATTAGAGCCTCCCTAGCTTACCATGCGTATTTCAAGTAGCAAGCCCTGGGTTTCCTATTGTGCTAAGTAGAGCCTTTTGGAAGAAGAATTACTTAAAACACAGTATTCTTGGAATATGAACCAATATTAGTTTTAAAATGAATAATTCGTTACATGTATATTTATTAACAATTTAAACATTACTGTTCACACAGACAACATTGAATTAAACAAAAAACTAGACCATATCATTATGGGTATGCAGCGCAGGACTAGCATACCCAGAGAATACGCCACTGGTGCTCATTGGGTGTTTAAACTTCCCTGACTTCTTAATAACTAATTTAGATGAAGTTTGTTTTTCTTTAAGGACTATAAACATGTGATTTATTTTAAACTGAACGATTTTTCTAAACTTTGGCAACAGTTTTAAAAAATCTGATTATATTTTGGTTAAAGTTGAGCCTAGTTCTTCCCTGGACAGTAAACAGCTCAATTTCAATTAATCAAAAGATTATAATCTGGAAACGGGTATAGAAACCTGGACCTTTGGCATCAATGCTCTAGCCTGCTTCATCCTGGTTTGTCTCAATACTAACTGATGACTGAGCATTCATTACAACATTAACAATCATTTGTTAGTTGAAATCTTCATTTTAAAAGTTTGCAAACCAAAACACTGTTACCTCTGTCTAATAACCAGAATGAACTAAATGAGACTAGGTTATTTAAAGAAAATAAATTACCTGAAGGCCAGAGTGGCTCGTTGTATATGTTAGTAATCCTGTTGGGTGGTCGTGTCGCTGTGACCATATGAAGAGCAGTACTACCTCTTGCATCGTGCACTGCGTGGCCTGAAGTACATTTCTTATTAGCATCATTAGATGATTGTGTGTGCCTTCACAGAGAGGTACTTAGGATACTTACAGGGGTATAACACTCTGCAGTCCTAGACAAGCTCCCAGTCGTCTTCTAGCAGGTATAGAACACTCTGCAGTCCTAGACAATCTCCCAGTCGTCTTCTAGCAGGTATAGAACACTCTGCAGTCCTAGACAATCTTCCAGTCGTCTTCTAGCAGGTATGGAACACTCTGCAGTCCTAGACAATCTTCCAGTTGTTTGCTAGCAGGTATAGAACACTCTGCAGTCCTAGACAATCTTCCAGCCGTCTGCTACAAGGTATAGAACACTCTGCAGTCCTAGACAATCTTCCAGTCGTCTGCTAGCAGGTATAGAACACTCTGCAGTCCTAGACAATCTTCCAGTTGTTTTCTAGCAGGTATAGAACACTCTGCAGTCCTAGACAATCTTCCAGCCGTCTGCTAGCAGGTATAGAACACTCTTCAGTCCTAGACAATCTTCCAGTTGTCTGCTAGCGGGTATAGAACACTATGCAGTCCTATAAAACAATCTGTTGCCCTGGGAAATCTTCCAGTTTTCTATTAATTCAGGATATGGGATGTCTGTTGATATAAACGTGCACTACCGTTCTCACTGCTACACAACCAAGACCTAGATAGTTCGTTATCACGTGGACACCCCTGTCTTGTACGACCGAGCTAATCCGGGGCTAATAGAAACTGCTAACATAACCGACCAGTGATCCAGTTATTTAACACACAGGGACACTATCTCCATTCTAGGTTCTCTGGTTCAATGTATTTCATTTATAGATGTCCTGGTTTTCATAGGAAGACCATTACTTGAAAACTTGAAACTTGTGTTTCCACGATGGGTTGAATAAAAGTATTATGATTGTTTTTATATCTGTAGTTTGTATAATTAACAATTCAATGGAAAATTCAATGGTAATTCATAAGGAGATATTATTGGAAGTTTTTGATAGTTTTTTAGTGAATAAATCAAATAAGACATTTATACAATGCCAAAATTTAGTGACTTTGAATCAATGTTGGTGGTCAAGAGGGGGATTGCTATAAAAATTAAGATTAAAGTTATCTACAAAGCAAGACTCACTTCAGTATGTAGTTGTTATTGTTATTGTTCACATATCCAGGTGATCATGATTCTACCTGTACTTGTAGGGCTACCATGTCAACATTTTCAGATGCAGGATATTCTTTCAGAAAGTGCAAGACTTTTGATAAAAAAAAATAAGCAGGACAAATTATACTAAGGTTAATATTTAACCATTTTAAAACAGCTTACCTTATGCTTGGTAAACGATGTTGAAGTTGTGTTGGTTACAGGATGATACTTGTCCATAACACTTACTTTTAAGAGAATAAATGCATTCTGTTCTTGCAACTGGTGTATGTAAATTTCTTGGCAAGTCAGGTGTTTTAAAATTGTATTTTACCACAATGATTCCTTTATATGAATTTGTCAACAAGGGATTTCTTTCTTTAGTCCACTGAGCATTGATTAGATCAGTGTCTCCCATTTATCTTTCAGTCAAGGACCCCCCACCCCCCACCTTCTCACAC
>CABFVX010000911.1:167075-184193 GCA_902151425.1 Timema shepardi
CCACCCAACCCTATATTAATAATTTATGTTAAAAAACCTACAAAATTTAGAATTTGGCACAGTAAATCCGAGTTAAGTGTGTTTTTACATACTTTTATTTTTATATTAACTCTAGTTGTAATACTTAATAATGGATTTAATAGTAATCGTTAACATAACAAAGGTTAGTTAAGCCTACATGAAAATTTATCAACTATGAAAAAGTTCAAATTTATTCATTTGGCTCTAGTATTAGTGAGATAAGTGAAACTTCTTTTTTCCCATCACTTTTTGAAGATTAGTTTGAAGGCTGGACACTTTGACTTGAAAATCCGAATCCATGTTGAGTCTCTTTCTTTTTATACTCGTTTTTCATGTAGCACTGCGCAGGTGGGTGAGGTGAAGGGGAAGCTTTTTATTGATTAAGATTAAGCCTACTTTTGTTTAATTATTATTTTAACTTTTTATTTTACTAAATTTTGGTGGTTGTCACAGACCTCCTAGGAACAGCTCGCAAACCTCCAGCCCATGTGGAAAATTGCCAGATCTGGGAATGCCAGATTTGCCCCAGATCTGGCCAGATATGATTTTTCCAGTTGGGGGCGCGGCGTGTAGGTGGAGGGGGGTTCCGCGGACCCGCTTTTGTAACCACTGGATTAGAGAACACCCTTTCAGTAATTGCACTGCTGCTTGGAATTGCAAAGTAAAACAAACACATTTTAAGAAGTTCACTAAATGAGTAAATGCTATTGTTACTTTGGAAGCATCCACACCTCTGCTATTGTCCAACCTGTCTTTTAGAGAATTCAATGCTGAAACTAACAGATTATTGATTTCTACAACAGAATTCTTTTCTTTTTCAATTGTGTTGACATTTTGTTGTGAAAAACATGCATGTTAGACTGAAGAAACCACAGATAAAGTTCAGAGAATGTGTTTTCAAAGAAACATTTAATTATAGTATGAACATATTTGGTTGACTGAGAAAGAAAATAAGCCTTCAATGCTTGAAGGAGTTTGATTAGTCTTTCTACAGCTGGAAATAATCTTAGCCACCTAGTCTTGCTATGACACAAGAGCTGTTGATAATTGAGTTCAACAAATTCACAGAAGTCTTTTAAGCTCTTCTGTGTGAATTGTGTATATGTGAAAATAACTGAATATTTTGATAACTATACTCTCCATCTCAACTGGAAATGTATCGGCACCATGCTTCAAGCAGTTACGCATAATATGGCTGGACATCCAACACCTTTGATATATTTATTTAAATCCCTTTTAGGTGTAGAAAAAACCCTTTTTTCCAGGTTTTCGAGCAAGGCCCCCAAAATTGATATTTTCACTGTCTCTACTGAAAGCAATGCACTTGGAAGATATGTTATGTTTCTTTATAGTCTTGGACATATAAGTGAAAATGGTCTCGGAAGTTTCATTAGAATATGTGTTTAATTCTAATACTTTCGTCTGAATGCCATTTTCTCGGTACGATAATAAAAATATTGCGCTACAGTGGGGAAAAGTTTTAAAGCACCATGATTACTAACGTCAGTCCCTAACCCAAAATATGGAGCATTGTTATTTAAAGTTTTAGTGAGAAGATCTATGGAATGAGGGACAATTTCATTATTAATAATAGCTTCTGTTTTTGTCCTGTCACAAGCTAATGTATTTGCAATTTCGGAATCAGAATCAAAAAATATCACTTTATTTTAATTTAGATGTGCAATCCATAGAACTGTAGGATTGATGATGGCACATTGACACATGGTATGAAATGCTAATGTTGCCTCTGTTTCCTGATATTTTTTGGGTTTTTTTTAAGAATATTTAGGAGCAAAAAAGTAATCAATATTGTATGATAAATTGGACCTAACTGATTTTTCGCTATTGATATGTCTTCCAAGATCACCAAGATCACCAGCACCTTTAGGTGACCTGGCGGTCTAGGGGGTAAGGTGTCAGACTTCTATGCTATCGGCCGGGGTTCAATCCTCGGTCCCTGCAAAGATTTATCTGATTACCAAACCCTTCCTTCACCTCTGACAAGACATCTTGTGAATGTGTGGAATGCCAGGCCTCCACCGTGGTTCAGATTCCACGTTAAACTGTAGGTCCTTCATTTCATCTCACAATCACCCTACCATTACACATTAGTGTAAGTGCGTATAACCCCAACGGGTAGTAAGACGCGGTGCTAATAATAATAATAATAATAATAATAATAATACCAGCACCTTTAAATCCAACTGCCACAAAAAAAAAATCACATATTTCACACTTTGCCTCACTTTCATTGCAACCAACTTTAAAACACGGATACTTTCACCTCAATTTCTCAGAAAATTTACATTTTCCTTTCCTAGTTTCACTTTCACCAGTTTTCACCGCTTATAGTTTTAGATATTTTTAAATTACTAATACAAAACAGTGAATAGAATAATGAACACAATAAATTTCATCTCTTTCAATGGCATACACTCGTACACACTTAACTCGCAAGGTCACAAGGCACAGGTACAGCACAATCACATCAGTGGCTCACTGGCCAAGATCAAGAAGACGGTTAATCCCCGAGTGGGAAACCACGCGACACTGCAGTCCATGTTGTGTTGTTGCCAGAAGGGCGAGGCGCAGGAATGAAGGATGCCAATGTCATATTCTGACATTCATTTACTAAATTACTCACATCGTCACATGTCATGACCTGTGTTACATAGTAATTTTTCTGTTATTTTATTTTTTTTAACTTTTTAGCTACAAGAATGCAAAATAAACATCAATATTATTTAATGCCGCACAGTTAAAAAGAAATCTAAATGTATGCCAAACATAAGGACAAATGAAAAAAGCAGGACATACTCGGCAAAACAAAAGGAATGACAACCCTATTGTCACTATAGTGATCATTATTGTACCTGTACATGTCACTATAGTGATCATTATTGTACCTGTACTTATCACTGATCATGATCATACCATACCATACCATACCATACTTGTTGTCACTATACTAATCATGACTTCATATTTAGAAAGGTGGAACTAATGCTATAGGAAATAAAGAGTCCAGAGCTATTTAAATATATATATATTTGTACATAAAACAATTTTTTATAATAATCAATTAACACTAATAAAATTTTTAACGTTTTATTTCTAAAACACTTGACATTTCCAAGACACAGGTGAACCTTACTTTATCGAATCATGCCAGCTTACAAAGTTGACCGCGGTTGAAATGTGGATATCCACAAAATGTGGCGTTCACATGTGGACTGAAAGGTTCATTGAGCATGTAGTTGCACTCATGATAAGCGCAATCATCAGTATAGATAAATTATGTGCGGAAGTTTATTGTCTGCTATCAAAATTATTTTTTTACTTGGTCGATCAATCATTCATACTCAACTAAAATTAATAAATTAAGTTAACCATCAAATACTTACAATTCACTTTCTGTGTTTGTGTGTGAAAATGAGCTCAAAGTTATCGTGTACAAAATAATGTTTTCATCTTGAATTTTGGATTCGGTTATAAACTGTTGTGTACGAGTTGTAACATGATAAAATGTTTGTTCATAAATTTTATTTTACTTGAGGAAAGCGTACAAAAAAACCCTTAGGTTGTTATAAAACTTGTGTGGGAGTATTTTATAAGATATACAACATACAACTATACTCATTTCCACATACAATAAACACACATATATATGCTTTGCACAGGGGCAGTTCTTGGGTTGTTGACCAGAGCAAGAAAATCTTGACGAGACTGTACTAGTTAAGTGTTCCCTGCCCATCACTATCCATGTTACTAATCACTAAGTACCTTGATTTGTAGTAGATAAAATTATAGGATTTGGTTGAATAAAAAATTATATTTTCGTATTAAAAGTCAGTAATTTTTTTACTAGAAATGGTAAAAAGATCAACTTAATATTTAGTGGTAAAGTGCTATGGATATAAAAGTCACTGATTCTTAATTTTTAAACATTTGCTTTGGTCACAATACTTTGTCATAGCCAGATTAAACACAAATATTACTTCTTCTTTTACCAAATGTCTTTGTTTCAAGGAAATACATTTTTCATGGCGGAAATTTTGGTTGTAAGATTATTAAAAAAAATAAATAGAGCAACTGGTACTATTTTTCTCTGAAAATTTCAGGCAAATAAATAAATGGAAAATAACGATGAAGTATGCTACTAAATAAAAATTAGTACGACTTCAATTTCGCTAGTTCTCATTAAAATCAACAATTTAGTAAAAATATTCAATATTTATTTATGTTTTACTTAAAATATGTATAATACATTCAAAAAAATGCTACGTAAAGAACTTGACATTTTGATATTAATTTTAATATGCAATTAAGAGTTTGTCTTGTGTAATTTTAGCGAATATGTGTGCAATAACTTTAAAGGTCACATTCTATAGTGAATGGCAGGGAGGGGAAAGGGGGGGGAGGTTTAAAGGTACACTCCTATCAAACCTTGACTGCTCTGAGTAACAAACTACAAAACAACCCTTGCACCGCACAAAATGGACTAGTACATACAACTTGCAGAACTTTTGACATTCTACTATGCTGTTGGGAGATACAAGTATGATCAGTATCTCCCTTGGTTCTGCTTTGGAGAGCTCGGATAGAAATAATATTAACATTATATTAGACTTATGAGGGGTATCCAAGGACATGACAGAGTGTTGTTTTAGTGTTAGTGAAGCTTGAGTGGTGAGTCAGGGCTGATAAGAATACTATCAACACACTTTTGGGGTAAATGCTTGTGGAAACTCTTGGTAGAACATATTTGATAAAACAGATATTAAAAGTAACCCATTTTATATTCTATTAATTCAATACTGAGGGAAAATTAGAGAGTAAAAAATCTTAAGATTGGCACAAAATATCGTTATATAGCCAGATATATGTAGAAAAAAGACAGTTCTAAATGTGACTAAGAGCAGCAACTAAAATGCTCTCATATCCATGCCTTGCCTGCCTTCCTCCATGGTATACATGTTGGAGGGAGAGTGTTTAACAAGGTAATTAAAAATAGGTTTTTACCTGGATGACAGTTCGAAAATCATATGTTTAGGTTTTAGGTTGGCAACACTTGTAAAAGATCACTGTTTTGTTATAAATGTAAAGATCTTTAATTACCTGTTTTATATTACATTCAAAATAACATACACTTAAGTATTCTTATACTATTTCATTTTTTTAAATAATTTCTTTTTATCCAACCCGAAACAATATTTTAAACATAATTAAAAGTATTTATTCTTCGTTTTGGAACGTTACTGATTTTGTGTATTATAGTGCATACATCAATACCTTTTAATACAGGCATCGTATTTACTTGGAAAAGATAAATTTCTTGTCATTTTTTTTACATACAATAAATTATTTTATGATTGTTTTATCTTATTTTGAAATATTTAACTGAATAAAATATTTTCATCAACTGCGTGTCTGCATCATTGTAAAAAACTTGTTTACCGTTATGTTCAACCATATGGTTTAAATTCGTCAGTCGCCATTTTGAGGCTATTTTTGTTAGAAGTTTTTGTAAAAGTGGCGTGATTATTCTTTTTAAGGGGAATAAAACAATAAATAAACTTTGTGACCGTTCTCAAATAAATAAATAAATAATATTGACTTAGATTACTGTGGTTAAATATCACACTAATATATTACCATCTGTTTTCATTCCAGTCATCTGAAGTGATAGATGTCAGCTGTTGGAGTAGTGATACATTAGGGATTACTTCTCGTAACCTTTCGAGCTGTCATCCAGGTAAACTTAGCTCGTGAATGAATTATAGATCACTCCCATACCCATCCCTCAACTTCCTCCATGGTATATAAGTTGGATGATTAGTGTTGAACAAAATAATGGTATTTTCTCCACCTGTGATTCATTGTTAAAATAGCAGCCCCCATATAAGGTAGCAATGTAGAGCTGAACTCTACAAATGTCAATGTACTGCTGAAGAAACTATCAAATAAATTATAATTCTAAAATCAAGTGTTTGATGACTATAAACATGGCTCTTGATAAATGATTAAAGTTAATATCCAAGAACCATCTAGGTCAAATTTCTTGGAAACAGTTAGTATCTCAAAGCATTTTTTTTTTAAGTTAGCAATTTTATTAGCATCATCTTGGCATTTTTTTTTTTAGACTAGGAAATGAGTCGGAGTGTAAATAAATACTCGTAAGGTGTTACAAACAATTATCAAGACATTGGACACAACCGCTTAAGAGGTTCAGCCAAGAGAACCCATTTTTAAACATTCAAACCAACAAACCCTTGATTCAGTTATCATTATAATACTGTCAAGTTCCACATGAACATAACAAGTGACAAATTAAGAGCCAACTAATTTATTAACAGTGCATAGTGTCTCGATCAGTTGCTTCATATCTCTAGTCCTACACCTACTTAATACTGTAGTTCAAGCACATCACATAACAGTTTCTACATATTTATCTATATGATTAAATGTCGAGTAATCTTCTATCTAATTTATTGCAGATTGATCAAGCTAGGTGAAGTAGATTGTATATATGCACCTTACAATCATTTTAACTTATGACTGTATCTCCAGATTATCAAGTTTAGCTCTAACCAGATACAAAAATTTAAATCAAATATCTAGAAACTCATTGTGGAATGTGCTCACTAATTCTAAAATTAACTTAAATATTTACTTTATCATAACTAGCTTGTTAGTGTTATTAAACTACCACTCTAATAGTGTTGTTAAAGTAGAACATTGTTTGCAGAGTAATTTCTATCTAACCGTCTCCAACAGACATAACACATCGTGAAATAAGTTCTCTGGCAATATAACACAAGCATACCCCGCATTAACTTAGGCAATGGGCGCAGTAGTGGATTTAGGCTTAGGCCCGTGAGGCCCGGGCCTAGGGCGGCAAATTTTGAGGGGCGCCAAAATTTTTAAGATGACTAAAATTAAAAATTGATTGGGTTTTCTATAAACTGTAAGACCAAATTTTAAAGTTTATTTTATTGCGCTCTTACTATCGAAACATAGTACCATTTTGAGGGTAGAATTTCTTTGTTAAAATAATTAATCAGCTATGTATATATATGTTTATATATATATATATACTGTTACAAAAGAAAAAGGGCGCCATATCGTCTCGGGCCTAGGGCGTCCTCAAACCTAAATCCGCTACTGAATGGGCGAATATATATAATATATCCCAAAAAATTACTTAAGTGAAGCAATACCTTTTTTTTCTCTTAATGTGGGGCAGACCAGGGTGTATGGAATACCTGCCAGTACAGCAGAAGGTTCGGGGGGTCCTCCCCTGGGAAAATTTATTAAATTGAAGTCTCAAAAGACGCTTTTTAAGGCAATACTTGTCTCTTGAAAAACACAACAAAGAAAAATGTTTATAACTTCTAATATTTATGCCCCTAATAAGAAGCAAACCATGTTTGAAAATAAACTGAGGACCAGGGCACCAGTATGAAAGTAGTTTGAAGTCAATCGAAAAATGGCATCATGCCGTTAAATGTCTGTCCTTGTGAAGCAAGTGTCTCAATCTGGAGAATGGTGTCAATGTGAATATGTCCATACTCGCAAGTGTCCGTAAAGTGAATGTCTGTATACTGGGGTATGCCTGTATTTTGTATGAGAAACAGTCAATGATCTGTGACACTATATTACATTTGAAATGTCCGTCCTGGTTTAGCCAATCACTTGACTAAAGTTGAGGAAAACCTTGATAAAATAGAGAACAGAGTTTTTGTTGTACACTAAGACATCAAGTTTAAAACAATTATTGTAAACTTATGTATTATGTAGATACAAAATAATCACAGTCATTTTATAAAATTACTCTACAAATAAAGTTGGATAGACTTAAAATAAGCTCAAATAAAGTTACAAGGCCAGCTCCAATTTCTATAATACTGTATCCTAGCCCTAGGCTCAACTTGAGCAGGATTAAAAACAATATGGCATTATTTTAATGTACTCGAGTTACAATTCCTCAACAGCGGTTATTATTGTAGGCACCGAAAAACAGTTCAATGGACGATTTTGCTAAAGCTATAGCGTTACAAAAATATATATTTCTCTACTTGACGAGAGAGCCAACTTTAGGAGCTTCCTAAATACACTCCATAAAAATACAACCCCATTTTTGTATATGTAGTTTAATTTTGAGCTTCTATATATGATCACAATCTTAGAGTGAACAAGTTTGCGGCATCATGGCCTCGGACAGTATCTGCGGCCGGTTTCGCCGACATCGGGTAAAATTGGGATTGATTTGTTTAAAAGTAAAAAAAAAAAAAAGCTTTGTTCCACCTGAGAAACTCTAACTAAGAGTCCTCTGTTTGAAAAAAAAACCCATAATAAAACAAGTGTAAAACTTAACTAGAGTCCCAAATGTTACTGGAAGCGGAACAGCAATCTTTTCTCTCCTATCGAAAGTTTAACAACGTATATTTACAGCACTGCCCAGCCTAGGAACAAAGTGTATATTATAATAACTATTTGTTTTTAGGGTGTTCTACCCCATACCCCCCTCTGTAAACTGACTTTAGTGCACTCTGGTCTGATCTGGTCGCTAATGGCAGGACCAACTCATTCAAATAAATATTTCTACACAAAAGCCTTCCCCTCCCTGGAAATCTTGATACAAACCAAGGCCCCGTTGTTAATATACAAACCACTTTTTATATTTTAGTTAAAATATACTACTTTTATTTATTCAGGATGATCACTTTACAATTTATTTATTTTCTTTGCTAACATACCAAAAATACTTTTTTTATTCTCTCAACCACCTCTAAGCAAACAAAATAAATATATTGTGAACTGGGTCGCGGGCAAAGGTAGGTGTCTGGCGGCGCAGATCACTCAATGTTTGTGCCAAACTCCCTGACGATCTCATCAATGCTGCTGTAGGTCCCCGTGACAAAACCCAAGACACCGAAGAGGATTATGGCGAGGTTTTTCCATAGCACCCAATTAAATCGACCTAAGCCTGGTTCCTCCCAGAAGGTCACAAGTTCGATAATGGCGGGGAACATAATACCAAGTGTTGACAGACAAACTGCTCCCACCAGGGAGATGAAAGGCCCCAAGTTAGGGATAGCTGCGGCGATACCAACTGTGAAAGAACAAATTATCAAATGCTATGTTGCCGTTTTGTAATATAATGAAACAATATAAGTGGTATTTAAAAAAAAGTACTTAACGTGCATTCTTTAACTGACTGATTATATCAGCACACAATCTATAAAATAACTTAAAACTATAATAAACACAACATCCAACACTCCGGCCATTAATTCATCAATGTGAAATGGGAAACCCATGTTTCAACAATAATAATTTTTCGTTTATGCCAGGGATCAAACCCGGAACTATTGATTGACTCAGTAGACTACCCAATGAGATAGAGTGTAGGTCTTGTGAGGGGTAGTATTAAGGAGAAAAGCAATGACATGCGAACCACCAGTAAGAATTGGTACAGACAAACCTACTGCAATAGCAACGAATCTTGCTTATTTTAGGCTGCTATTACACACAATGTCGACAGGAATCCCAAGTGATTTCAAAAGCATATTTAAGAAAGTGATTCCCAGGATTGTGATTCTATAAAAACAAGGCTTTTAAAAAGGGTTTGTCACTATTCAACTACATTTTATGTTTTAATCTTTTTGAGGTATAAAAAGCATTTACTTTGGAATGCCTCCGTTAAGGAAAATATTCAACTGAGGACACAAATAAATTCTTGTGGATGGTGTACTCGGAGGTGAGATTGTGGTGGATGTCTAAGAGGGGAGATTGTGGGGGTTTCTCTCAAGAGGTGAGGTTTTTGTTGAAGTTGTACTCAGAGTTGAGATTGTGGTGGCTATAGAGAAACTTACTATAGAATAACACAACTACAGAAGTTCTCACCTGTTGCAATGACCAGCACAATGCGGATGATGTACTCGGCAGTGAGCTTGTGAGCTCCAAACCGATGGTTGACAGCCTTCCAAATTATCTCCATAGGCACGTAGAACTGAAGAGCATACGTAAAGAAGATGGCAACAGCTATCATCACCTTGACAGACTGGGCCAATCTGAAAACAACAATTACAGGAACATTATGGTCATGTTCAGTTGCACGTCTGTGTATGGTAGTTTAGCAAAAGTGACGCTAGGTGACACTACTCACACTTCCTCAGTAGGCAAGTTGAGGGTGATGCTGCCCTTAGTTTCATCCCCGTACTTTAGGTATCCAAAGAACCCCACACTGGTGTACAACGTCACGACTACAAACATGCCGATGTTGAGGACTCCCGGGCAGCCCACAAAATGTGTCGGGGTCTTCATGTTGTTCTCTAGAGGCATCACCTGTGGAGCAGATATATTCCGATTAATGTGGCCTGCGACAAGTGTCTTGGAATGGATTACAAGGAGCGATTCGAATGATTTCAGTCCCAAGGATGCGGTTAAAAGTGATCTGAAAAAATATTTTGAGGTTATGATTAAATGAAATCTACACCAAAATGACAACTATAACAGTTTATCTATAACCCGCTTTGGTGGCCGCATGGTCTAAGACGTCACTCTCATAGTAGACTAGACGGCTGATGATAGGCGGATCGAGGTTTGAATCGTGGTTGTGTGTAGTGAGGGTGGTTTTTGATAAATGGTTTTCCACTCTCCCTCCATGAAAATGTGGGTATACTTCCTACAAATATAACCTTCCTCATCCCTAAAACCACTAGCATAACTAGTACATAAGTGTATAGCCCGAACGGGTAGTAATACACTGTGCTAAAAAAAATGTTGATTTAACAGAAGACATGTCACACACTTCAAGACCAGTAGGTAACAGAAGACATGTCACACACTTCAAGACCAGCAGGTAACAGAAGACATATGCCCCCCACTTCAAGACCGGCAGATAACATTATTATTATTATTATTATTATTATTATTATTATTATTATTATTATTATTATTATTATTATTATTATTAGCACCGCGTCTTACTACCCGTTCGGGTTATACGCACTTACGCTAATGTGAAATGGTAGGGTGATTGTGAGATGAAATGAAGGACCTACAGTTTAACGTGGAATCCGAACCACGGTGGAGGCCCGGCATTCCTCACATTCACAAGATGGCAGATAACAGAAGACATCAGTGCTCAAATTGGGCCAGAACACGCTGTTCCGGTTGATACGGAAAGCTATTATGAGTGTTCGTTCCAGTTTATACAACAGAAGTTTAAAGCGTCCCACCTGCACACTATAGCTCTTCTTCTCCATTCTTCCTATCGTTTCCAAAGGGATCTCTATTCTAGTATGAATGAACCCAAATCCTACTATGTGTCTGTATAGTGTATTGGACTTTGAACAGACATAAATGCTACTTACTACGCGTCTGTATAGTGTATTTTGTATTACACTGGGTTTTGCAAAAAATTTGCAAGATTGTTTTTGGAAAAGGGCATTTGCTGTTTCTGTTCTTAGGTAGAATATTTCTATCTTCAGTTTCACTTTGTCTTCCATGGTATGAATATCTTACATAACTATTTTGAAGTTTTGAACTCTATGCCACAAGTGAACCAGCAAAAAAAAGATACATTTTTTAAGTACACATTTCTTTTTATAAATTAGAAATACTAATCGTATTTAATAAAAACTGAATCTAATAAGTAGAGTTAGAATTTACATGCTAATTAAAGTGCAAATATGTGATGTCTGAGAAATATGCAAATACAAACGAAATTCAACCACACAGGTAATACTGCCAGTATTTGTTTTTAAAATAATACTTTGATAAATTAAAATTTGCACTTAACATAAAGGACTCTTACCACGACGGGCTTAATAAGCCGGTGGCCGAAACAAACAGGTACTAGAGCTGTCACGAGGAGAAATAGGATTAGGAATGAAGTTATCTGGGAAAGAGTAAGAGTATAGGGAGTACATGAGATTGTAGAAAAATGGGTGGAGCAGATAACAGAAAGTGTTCAAGGGAGAGGAGAAGAATGGAAGAAATTAAAGGAAGAGGAGTGTTGGACATATAGAGGAAGATGGAGGCATTTTACGAAACTGACCAGGTCATCGGCTGGAAACAGTTGATGATGATGATGATGATGATGATGATGTATATGATGATGTATATTATGATGATGATGATAAAGTGCTTTACATTAAAGAATATAATATCAAGTTGTTTCTGTCAATTTAATGAAGTGTTTGTTACAAAACATTTTACATTGAAAAATAATTTGTTATAGTTGTTAGTTATTATCGTTCCGGTTGTTAAAATTTCCTGATTCGAGCACTGAAAGACATATTTCCCCCACTTGAATACCGGCAAGTAACAAAGGACATATATCCCCCCACTTCAAGACCAGCAGGTAACAGAATACATGTGTCCCCCACTTCAATACCGGCAAGTAACAAAGGACATATATCCCCCCACTTCAAGACCAGCAGGTAACAGAAGACATATGTCCCTCATTTCAATACCGGCAAGTAACAAAGGACATATATCCCCCCACTTCAAGACCAGCAGGTGACAGAATACATGTGTCCCCCACTTCAATACCGGCAAGTAACAAAGGACATATATCCCCCCACTTCAAGATAGGCAGGTGACAGAAGGCAAAGCTGCCAATGGACTCACCACGCCAATCCCCTCCAGAGCAAAGATAGCTGTGCCGAAGAACAGGGGCAGCTGATGCCAAGTTGAGAAGTTGGGTCTGGTCTCCAGGGCAGGCATGTCAGAGAAGATGTAGTAGAAGGTGATGGCAAGACCGGTCGCTATCAGTAGGTTGGCGATCATGGAGAGAGGTGCGAGGTACTTGAGATTACGGACCATGTTGATAGCGATCAACACCGGCATCATCAGAACCATGTAGATGCGGAGATCCCAGTGGTCATCTGTGTAGAAGTCGACCACCTGCAACCACATTACCATTGATAATCATTAAGGTAGTTTTAAAAATAAATGCATCAACATCATTTACGCAAAACTTGAAATATCTTTTCCTTCTTTCTGAAGGTTATTGTATTTAATTTGTTATATCCAGTGTTAAGGAACCCGCTGAAAAAATTAATCCCATTTTTCCTGTTACTTTAATCTGTGAGGACAACCTCAAAGGTCTTGGAGTAAAGTGCTCACCTCAAGACACGCTTTTGGTGGGTTCAAACCCAGCCGAGGTCGGCGGATTTTTACCAAGGGAAGAAAATAAATTACACAACTTCCTTTGAAGGGGAAGTAAAGCCATTGGCAGGGCCGGATTAAGGCCTTTAGATGCCCTAACCACTGAATTGATTATGGTTCTGCTGCCCCCCCCTACATGTAATTCAAAATAAAATCAATACTAAACAGCAAACTAAAATCTTGTATTTCAAAGTGGCACACAAAACATGTGTGTTGAAATTAAAATGGCTTTTTTTTTTCTAGAATTTCTGATTGGAATCCTGTGTGAGTTCACTGAATCTGACTCGACGAAGCATGTCTGCTTCCATGCACAATAGGAAAAGTGAATCAAGTCTGTCCTGACAAATTGTTGTTCTTTATTCTTTTCAACTGAGAAAAATAGTATTCTGCGGAACAGTTAGTAATCATCTGTGTTAAGTAAATGTAGTATTTGTGGAAATCTGAGCTGCACATCAAAATGTGTGTTACTCAAATGATACAGCAGACACCCATCTATCAGTGTCATAAACCTCCAGTTTTAGAATTCTTATAACCCTAGAGAAAATTCAGAGGGAAAATAAATAATTTCCCTCACTTGCGCTAGTTGCTAATTTTTCCAACAGCAAGCTCATGATAGCTGACAGAGCTAGCAGAAAACTGAGCCTCCTTATTCTGCCACAGGTCAGTGCCCCTCAGATTCGGAAGGTGTGAACACTTAGGTCTTTCCTTTTATCGAAATTAGGTAGCGTTCAAATACAGATTTCCATACAATGCTCTTTTTGAAATATCAAATTCATTCAAAAAACATTTTTCATTTTTTGGTGCCTCTGTTTTGCCGGTGTCCTAAGCATGTGCTTAGTTTGCTTATGTGTTAATCCAGGACTGGCCGTCTATCCCATGTCGATTGGCGCATTGAAAAGATCCTTTTAAGAAATGTAAAAATACCTTTCCAGCAAAATGTGTAGGTTCTTTATCACTTTCTCATAGAAATCCAGCACAGAAAACAACGGGAAACCTCCGCACTTTCAGGACTTCCCAAGCACATGTACTTACTCTCAGATGGTGGAAGCAGCATTAATCGACCAAAGGGTTGAGTACATGCCCGGCTCCAGATGGATGGGAAGCGCATCAAATCCAGGACCAATCCTCAGGTTGAAGATGCATTGTTATTATTATTATTATTAATAATTTGTGACCTCACCCTGTTTCTCTTAGCATGTGAGCACGGCCATGTAACTTTCTGTGAGGCTGCCGTCTCCATATACGTTCTGCTGGTCTGTAACTTCTCCATACGTGTGTATCACGACGAAGACCATGTATGTACCCTCCTGCTCCGGATACAACTACAACCACTGAGATATTTAACTCAGTGAAAACACTCAGACTACTTCCACATGGGGTTTATTCCTAAGAAAAACTACGTGAGAAAACAAAGTAAGTCTGACTCTATCGCTTTTCCATACTCGAGTGGCTGAGCCTTATCCCAGGATCAAGACCAACGTTCACATGCAGTGGCGCAACCGAGCTCTTCTGTGCGTGTGTGTGTGTGTGTGCGTGCGTGTGTGCATGTGTGTGTGTGTGTGTGTGTGTGTGTGGTGGGGGAGTAATACGGTCAAGTTTCCTAGCCAAATTAAATTTCTTGGGTAAGGTTTTTTTTTAAAAAAAGAAAACAGCCCCTTGAATGACGGAAATCAGGAAAATGAAACAATATTAAATATACCTACTTCTAGAAGTTATTTTCATGGTAACTTAAGGCAGGAATTTTTATAATCCAAGTGACCTTACGTACCAGTCGAGGTAAGATACGTCTTAAAATGTAGCCTTTATATTCCACACATCTTCATATATTATTTTATTTTAACTTCATATAATTTAAGATTTTATTGAAATTATTTTGTCTTGGGAGGAGCAACTGCTCAGCTTACTCCCACCCTCCACCCCACCTCCGGGTGTGCCACTGTGTACGTGTAACATAATGTAAGGGTTCTCCTTGTGGTTTTGTAAATGCACTAAACTTGACATAAAAGTTATCCAGAGGAGAACTTTCACGTAAAATGAATGTAAAGTAAAGAGTATGTCATTTTACCGCAAGCCAATCTTGTTGCGAACAACGTCAAACCGCTATCTAGTATTTCAATTGTTTACGGATTTGGTATGAAGTCAACCTCAGTATATTTTATATACAGTCTACATCTTACGGACTCTAAAAGGCTGTGTGCTCTTGTTACATTTTATTTTGTAAATTCAGGAAGAAGCTTCTATTTTGATTATTCAATTACATGAAGTCTTATCTACCCTAAACGCTTGAGTTTCATTTTAGTGAAAAATTTGTTTTATAGAAGTTCAATTTATTTGTCCATGTTTTACTCTAGTTGTTACATTACATTACTTGAATCCTGATCACACATTAGCTTTTTTTTATGTCAAGTGAATGTTATGTGAACTTTAAGCCTTAGGCAACAAGGTGCTATGGGTGCATTCCAACAACAACAAAAAATTGTGTTTAAAAAGTAATATTTAAATTAAATAAGCTAATAATTATTTATAAATAAAGAACTATATATATGTTTTTTAAGATTTTTTATCAAGTGTGTCTTAATATATATGTTTTTTAAGATTTTTTTTATCAATTGTGTCTTTCTACCCGTGTGAGTTTTGCACCTTTAAAAAAGTTTAACAACATAATCACGTTTATGTCTTTATAACGTTTGAGGACTGCTTTTTGGGTGAACCACTTTAATATTTAATTAAAAGCTTCGTAAATATTAAGAGAAAAGGAAGTAAAGACGGGATAATATGTTTGCACAAATTGATTGAGGAGGGAAAAGGCGGAGGTGGAAGTTGCCATTTAATTTTTTATTGGTTTATCTCTTAATTTCTTATATTTTTTGTCCAGTATTCAGGCCCCCTAATATTATTTCTCTTTGCACAGGGCGTGCAGTTTATTTATATTAAACAGAATAGAAATAGAGTGTATGAAACCCTTTCTCATGTTTGCTACATTATGTGACAACCCAAAACACAAACTCTCCTGCGCACACTCTTGTGGCAAGCATCCGGACCACAGAGAAGTGAAGCAGAGCATGCTGACGGTTTTTGTAAACAACTGAGCTTCACACGCCACCAAATCCCAAACACAAGTTTTATGTATTTGCTCTTCAATCTCCATATTTCCTATAAGTATTGCTGGAGCTGTGTAGTCTAGATAATACCGTGGTTGCTGACCTGTTTGAGATTCTTGGCGACAAACACGATGTAGACACAGCAACAGCCCAGGAGATCAATACCCAGGAACCAGTTGATGGTCGCACTAGAACAGATTTTTTTAATCAGGGATAAGAAAAGTTTTATTTTGAAGAAAAGTACCCATATTTGCATGTTTTATTTTGAATAAAAGTACCCACATTGGCACGGAGAGCAAGCGGAAAACGATTTTATGAAAAACCTCCCTTGGTACACCCGACCGAGATTTAAACCTCGATCTCTGCGTCCTCGACATTCTACTCTACTGTGAGAGTAACGCCTTTGACAATGCGGCCACCGAAGTGGGTAACAGGTTAAATTGTTCAACTCGCCGCCACAATGGACAACTACTGCATTCAACAGTTTGATATAATTGACTTTGACCTTGTATGTACTGACCTGGCGACCCCTGACAATCGTTGCACCGCGGGGGGACCCGCGAGAAAGGCCGCCTCTGCTATCTCCGCGAACCCCAATGAGGGCACTTGAGTACGCCGACATAAGATGTGTGCACACTTGACCTAGAAACATAAACATGAGCTAGAAACATAAACATTACCTAGAAACATATACTTGATCTAAAAACAGAAAAACATAGACTCGGGCTAAAAACATTCATATGACCTAGAAACATATACTTGGCCTAGAAACATAAACTTGACCTAAAAACATAGACTTTACCTAGAAATATAG